>ML794809.1:132494-157367 GCA_009831015.1 Picea engelmannii | reverse complement strand
AAGCTTAGACTCATCTTATATCATAGCCATGATGGAGGCAATTGCCATGTTCTGTGCATCATGGTGTGAATTACAAAACATGATTTCAATGGAAAAGTAACAATTGCAATTTTATCATATAGGTTTAATAAAATATTCTTTAATTGTTTTATGTTTTGGTTATTTTTGCTACATAAATTTGTACGAAATTACATTTTTTTGTTGTTTAAATTACATTTCTGAATCCATAAATGGATTCAACTTGCTGAAAAAACTAGTGAGACACTCGAATTTATACAGAATTAACTACTCAAATATGCAAATACCCGTGAGATATTTAAATTTATACAAAATTAACCACTCAAATCTACAAATCCAACAATTTGTCACCAAATTTTCGAACAAAATTAAACCTCAAACACTCCAAAAAAAAACACGCTACAAACTATAATTAGTAAAACTGAAATTAAAATGGATCTATATTAGTGGTTAAACAATTACATTGACAAACACACGCATCATAATCGACATTGACGAACTGTGATTATTCTAGTGAGGATACCCAAGGCGCATTCCAGAACATAGCGATACTGTCACCAAACAGGTTCGAGAATACTTAATATGCACAACTCAACCTTGGCTCAATCAATGTTGCTGCATAACTCGTCCATGGATCTTGAACACGCCATAATATAGTTGCTAACAGCTCAAATCAATACATATAGATGGTACAGGAACTAACAAGTAACAAATAGCGGTTCCACTTAAGTTGCAACATATGTTGCACATAAGCATTCCACAACCAATTTTAAACACCAATTGTTGGTTGAATGCAATGTGGCCACAGCTCCTCATCAAATCAGATTTAACCATTAAAGACAAGGCATGGTCCTCAAGGACACGATGGAAAAATGATCATTAGCTTCATCGCACAAAGATCTCAATGTGGGTCAATGACAATTTGAAGGAACCTCTCGTGCTTGATTTCGTTGACCAATAGAACTGATAGCACAAAACCTTATTACACTGCATAACATAAGTAGTTGATCCCATCATTTTGTCAAATAAAGGAATGCGAAAAGCACTATGCAATCCTCGAATACACACCTGCGAACATGGCCCATTTTACAGTATTACAACGAAATCCTCATAACCTTCCATGCAATTGCCTATCATTCTATAAGACTTTTAACAAACAATTCCCTTGCATCATCTTTATATGGGACGTCTTGCAAATAGAAATAGAATTCATGAAGAGACAAAAATAGATAAATATAAAACATCACACAATAATAGAAAAGAATAGATGGGGGTAATGGTAATCTTTATTTTTCAGATAAATAATGGAGAAAATGAATTACAATTCTCTAGAAGCTAGTCACGGGCTTTTTCATTTAAACAAGAGATTTTCAAGGGTTTCGGGCATATGGAAAGCCAAACTCTTGAGAAACCCCCACCCAAAAGAATATAATTGCAAAGTGTGTTGTCACACCTAAGAATCTCCACCTTGACAACAATTTCCTCATACCTTTCCCAATGAATCAAACTTCACCTTTTTGCAAGCCAAGACAAGCCAAACACCATCACAGCTCCTCTAACAATATTGTTTACATGAACATGTTTGTAAAGTTTGCTCCATAAGGGACCACTCCACCTCCATTGAATCAACATAACCACAAACTAAATCACTACAACTACTATAGGTGATGCTCATGCTTCTTAGGTATCCAAGCACCCATGATGTTCTTTACCTAGTTTTGCCATGTGTCCATTGACAACACCAAATGCATGTGAAATATTTGAACATTTCATCGCATACATCAAACTTCCTACTAGCATATAGTACAAGAGACATATAACCCTTTTCTTCTTCATTACTTAGGAAATAAACCTAAAGAAAGCTTACAATGGAAAGCTAAATGGACACATCATTTAGTAAGTAATATCACAAGCATCCTCCAAATTGCAGGGTATATTACTTAGTGACAACCACAACTTATCATATTCCCTATCTCCGTGTATTTACATGCCCAAGATTTTGTTTCAGTTGCTCCTAGATCCTTCATATCAAACGTCCTAGCTAGACCCAACCTATTGATCTCAGCCATGCCTATGCTCGCTATAATCATAACATATATCACCAAGATAATGGTTATACCATAAACACAATGGTTATACTCACTTCTTGTAAAATTTGGCTCACCATGAAGGAATCAAACATCTTATACCATTGCTTGCTCGAGCTTCAGGCCATACAATGATTTCATTTGTTTGCAAACAAATCTCCCTTTGCGATCCTAAACAACTCTTGATTGTTCCATGTACACATCTTTGTTAATGATCATTTGTGGGTAGTGGGATCCCACAATCTACATCCCTTAAATCCATCACCATAACCAACAAAGATGCACTTCATTGACCTGAATCTGGCCAAGCCATCCAAGTGAGCCTTCATCTCTCACCTCCAGGCTAATTTCAATGCTTCATTACATGAAATATGGGCTTTAAAACCACGAGCACCAAAAGACATGTGTCCAAAACCACAACTCTTGACCTAACTTCGCCCCCCGTTTCCATGACCAAAATCGTCCAAACTTCCCTCAAAGTCAAGGTATCTGGGAATAGCGCATACTCCCCCTATCACCTAGGTCATATAGACTTTACCAGTAACATTTCAAAACTGGGGTACACATGCTTAACTAGGTCTTACAGTAGTATGCCCATTTACATATAATAACTCCACCTCAAACTTTGCATTCAAGAATTTCACCATTGCTTCAAATCTAAATTATCCCATCAACCCTCCGCTTCGACGTTTGACTTGCCACCATCGCCACCACATCTAACACTACCTCCTCCGGGAGCTCATCATAAAGGTACACAATCATCTTGTTGAGGCATTCCACCAAACATTTTGCATGCATCCTCCAAATTGCAGAACTTGATGTACATAAGCAATATACCCAAGAGGAAACTTTGCTCTAACCACTGCCATGGCTTCCAACTTCGTCTCCCTATCGACCTTTCTCCTCAACGTCCAACAACCTTTTGAACTCATAGGGTTTTTTCTTCTCGTAGACAAAGTGTCAAACCCTTGGTTACCTTGCAGCAGACTCTCCTTCTCTGCACATGAATGACAATCTTCCCTCAACTCTTATAGACCTTCACTTGAACTCATCTCTGATACCACTTATTGGACTTCAAGCTTGCAAACAAAATTCATGAATATAGACAAAAATAGAGAAATATAAAGCATCACACACAACATATAAGAATAGATGGGGACATTGGTAATCTGTATTGCTCGGCCAAATATTGAAGAAAATGGATTACAATTCTCTGGAAACTCCTCATAGGATTTTTCATTTAAACAAGAGATTCTCAAGCATTTCCAGGCATAAGGAAAGACAAATAGTTGGGAAACTTCCACCCAAAAGAATATAACTGCAAGGTGTGTTGTCATAACCCAATACTCTAGCCCAACCCACATCATGCCCCAAAAATAATAGAAATACATTTAAGCAAAACCATGCTCCAACATGACCACAAAATGCATCGTGACACCATGGATTGTAGATATTCACCTTTATACAACCAAGGAAATTATTCAGCTTTCTACAACTTGTACATCATCCCAACAACTACCTAAAAAACCTTCAACCACAAGTTTAAAAAATATTCAGTTTAAACAATATTCTTTCTTTCTTGTAGTCGCCCAACCAAGGAATGGAAAGGCAATCCTTATCTTGATTGTGAATCCAAGACATCAAAAACGAATGTAACAAAGTGTAATAGTTAATTTTCCTGCATACTCTGAGGATATCCCAAACTCATAATCGAGTTAAATTCAAGAGAATAAAAAACTACGATCGCTACCATGATAACAACCCATGTTGACACCTTGTAGAATGTTAATTGTATCCCACTATCAAAACCTTAAACACATATATATAGAAACACAAGAAATAAAATTAAATATTCTTTATTAATGATAAAAAAAAAAACTATATAAGTATATCTTGTCAATTCCCTTAATAGAAAACAATGATAAACAAGTGATAATAAAATATTACATGATTTAAACATCCCACTAAACCCTAATATAGTGATGGAGGATGTTAGTTAACATCTTCCATCACTCCGTTGCTTTTATAATTCATTAATTACATTGAAATACATTATGCCACTAAGCCATTAATTACCCTTATCAATAAATTAACAATAAACTATAAGCAAAACCATAAATGTGCTCCTATGCCACTGGGATTCAGTGAACACTTGAATCAAAATTGAAAGCATATTTTGGAGCACTTTTTAAATCGCCAATGGAGCTTACCTAATCACTATCTACACATCCAACCAACTAGCTAATCAAATGAAGTGTATAAATTACCAAATTGTGTGTACCATTGTCATACTTTACCTTAGTATTCTTTTCACGGCATGAAAATGTGTCTCATTTGGATTCTACATAAACCTCAAAAATAAAATAACAACCTATGTTATATAAGGGATATTGTTATGGAATTTTCTATATTATAACAAGGGTTACGGTAACAACATAACATAAACAAAGAGACACTTAACTCAAACCCAAAGTAGTAAAGATAAACATTTTAGTAACTACCAGGTAGTTATGAACTACTCACCCAGACAAATGAAGTTTGAAGGATATTCTGTTGGAAGGTCCCTACTCTAGTCTCTCGCTCCGAGATATTCCTCATTGGCCTACATATAAGAAACAATAAACCTATAACTAAAGTAGAAATAAGAATTGAAATCTAACTACTTTAACTAACTTGATAAAAAAATCTAGTTTCTTACCAATATATGTCATTAAACATAATGAAATACGTCAAATACATAAAATTGGAGTGAAAGAAGAGAGTTCTCTTATTGATAAAATGAACAACAGAAAATAGAAAAAATTCACTTGATCCTTCGCTATCGACACCCCATGGAACCAGTCCTTCTCTTGAGCCATTAAAGGTAGCTTCTCCTCTGCGATTCTAACTCAAAACAAGTGTGAGAAAGAGAACAAGTCTCTTTCTTCAAACATGATAGTATGGAAAAGGATGTTGGAAACAAGGGTTTCCAAAAGGGAAATGGCCTTAAAAGATCGGGAATTGATTGCTTGCATATTCGAACATTAATTCAATAGCATAAAGATGTTCTATCTATCCTTCACCTTAAGTCTATATTTATACCAAGAATTCATGGTTGGGGTAGTTATGCATGGGAAATAGGAGGTTAATAACCTAGAAATCCCATAAAATCTGACCAAAAAAGGTGCATTTTAAGAATATTTATATGTTTTTGTGCATTTTGAAGGAATATGTGTCTTTCCAATGGGAAACTAACATATGTATTCTTGTTGTTAGATCAAAAGTAGCATATGGATTACCAAAAGGTATTTTTTGAAGAGATTCAATAGGAATTTTAGTCTGCAACTACAAGTGGATTAGGGATCAAGGCCAAACGATGCATATTAAGCATATCGAGTGGTAAAATATGTTATAATAGATGCCCCCTAATGTGTGAGGTCATAAGGGAATTTAATGGCCGAAATAAATTACAAAATCCAAGAGGAAGTTGTGCAATGGGCCCAGGAAAAGTTCACCAAATAGGGGACTAGAACAGTACCTGCAAAAGAAATCAAGTGTGAGATAAATCTTTTCCTTAGGTGGGCATACCCATGCTCAGGTGTAAAAATTCATGGCCACTAAATCAAGTGCATTGGAGATCCATGAAGTATATATAAGTGATTATCATGGCCACAAAAATGAATACATAGTGGATCCATGTCAAAATAGACCATATCCACGATCAAGTACACAGTGGATCTATGTCTCAATATAACATGAGGATAATTGGAATCAATGAAATGAGTAAATTGGTCCTCCATAAGTACCAATGTCATATATGTGAGTGGCATTGTCCTACGTGACTCTGGAAACAACATAAAAGAGGTGATTCTACGATAGACCCGAGGTCTTAAAAAAACATCGAAAGTACGAGACTATACCATGTGAATGAATGATCTAATATTGAACATGGGAGACACCATTTGATTGTCGTTCATTGATGTATATTGTTAAAAAACACAAGACAACCCATCGATAATGATAATGGGTGTCAGGGTACCTAGTACATTCTAACAAGTGTGAATAAATGTGTTGACATCGAACACTTGTAGAATCTATCAATTAGGGGACATTGATTTTTTCCAACTGTCAATAGTGATGGTTCCTGCCACTAATGACTGCAAGCCCCAAGGTACTATAAAGACTCTAGATCTCGATCTCAGATCAAATGAATTGAATTCAATGGGGAGAGATCCACTTGAAGGAGGTCATTGAGGCATCCCCCATCATCCAACATGAGGAAATAGAAGAAAAATGATTTTGAAGGTCTCGTATGAAAATTTGGAAGGACACACCACCAAATATGTTTCTCGCATGCATTGGATGGAATAACAAACGAAAGAGACCCTTTGAACAACAACTGATAATGAAAACCACTGACAAAGGCGAGGACTTCCACCAATGATGAAAATGGAATCCAAGGCACTGCACGAATCCCAAAGTGTGAATAGAGGTATTGATGTTGAACACATGGGAAACCACTCAGTCATTGAACATTGATGAAATGTCAGCTGTTGAGCACAAGGTAACCTATCAATGATGAAATAGGCCCAGGGTTCTACTCTAGGTAAAAATTTGTGAGCAATGTGTTGTAGTTGATAACAGTTGACCCACTAGCAAGAAGTCAATCAAGACCTTCCATATTGGCATGAGTAAGATAGAGATACTTGTCGATACTTAGAGTGACTTAACAACTGGGAAGTCTGCCATGATAAATCATAAATTTTGAGGAATGACTAACACACATTAGAACTTCCCTTGAACATAAGCATGACACAAAAAGTGACCTGGGCAACATTTACTCAAGAATGAACAATCATAAAAGTTTTCGACACATGAGGCATAGAAAAACTCTCCATAGTGATTGGAAGAGTAACCATTTGTAGGATAAAAGACTCAATAAGTAATGTTTAGCTTCCTAAGGCCATACTAGAAACCCAATTTGTTGAGACAGAGACTCAAAACTAGTGCTTTATTCAATGGCGTCATAACTCAAAACTGCTACCAATTATAAATGGAGAACTCAATTATTTCCCTCCCCCCTCTTTTTATCATATTTGATTTTTTTGTCCTTTTCATATTATGAAAGCATGAAAAGGAATAAAAGAGTGCCAGAATAAAGTGGATAAAATGAGTGTTGCTAGAAAACAAACTAGTTCCAAGCACAAGGAACATACCTATGCTCAATGCAAGGAGGCCGTGTAGGATATGGACACTCACAGGGATGTTTTCTCTGGGGATAAGGGAATCAAGTTACAAAGGAAATAGATGAAATGGATAGAAACTAAAGAGAATGCATAAGTGACAAGCCACAAAACAACAAGTTGAAGTTGAAATTAGGCTCAAAATCATGAGTAGTGGCATGCGATGCAGTCAATGCTACTTGAAACATAAATGTGGGAGCCCCATGGGCACTAGCCAAAAGAATACTGAGAAGAATTCATGTGGCTTCAATGAAAAGTCATGGTAGGACTAGGAGGGATCCCAAGCCTATGCAAATACTTCATCATGGGTGTCAAACTGCAATTGAAGTTCTAACCAGAGAACCCATGAACGATAGGATCTACCACATGAATTAAAACACTTATAAATGACAAAGAAATATTCATGTTAGAACTCAATGGGGTTGATCCCAAGGAAAAATGAACCAAGAAAATCATAATGAAAAACACATGGAGGGAAAAATCTAACCTATATGTCAATTTCAATATAATTACCTATCAAAATAGGTCGATATGATAAAATGACAAAGAAAAGTGTCTCCAAAGTCCTATATATATGACCAAATGTTGGGATATAGGGTGGAACATGACATGAAACAGAGAACACAGTATCGTAGGTAATCGAAGAGGAACAAAATTTTCAAAGATAAAGGTGGTGTCTAAAGACACCATTACAACACTTAAGTAGAACACACTATGATCAGAACATCACAGTGCATGTTGCACATCTTGATCCACATGATCTATTGCACAATATCCATGATGAAAGTGTCCCAAGGGATCTTCTTTTTATAGCCTCAAGATCTAACCAACTTCCATAGAATCCAGAAGATCTTGTACACACATAACTATCGGTTGTTATATTTGACTCTGCCAAATCTGCTTGGACGATTCATCTCGACAAGGATTCTCGACCCGACCATTTAAACATCCAAATCATAGTCGATTACTGGGTTGGTTGATCCACAATCCAACTATCTTTGATTGTTGGTCGATTGTCCGACCCACAAGAACATCGACCACTCAATTGACTAGTGAAGTGTGTTGGTCGATCTCTTAACCGACTGTATCCAGATGCAAGTTGACCTCTTGACCAAATG
This sequence comes from Picea engelmannii, assembly GCA_009831015.1. NCBI lineage: Eukaryota > Viridiplantae > Streptophyta > Pinopsida > Pinales > Pinaceae > Picea > Picea engelmannii. The sequence continues at coordinate 148,922 of ML794809.1, read as the reverse complement.
AATCGAGGAGATGTGTGATTAAACATCAATGCTTGATATTCAAACACCCCCCATAAACACACAATTCTATAGATTCAAGAGGTAAAATTACTTCATTATGACACCCCTCCATAATTGCAGCTTCCTAAATCCCAAGCATCGTCTTGAGCTTGATAAATATGGATTCAACTAAAGGTTTAGTGAAGATATCAGTGACCTAATCATCTTTTCTATAATATTCAAGAGATACAACATTCTCATGAACCAACTGTCTCAAATAGTGAGGATGGTGCTCAACATGCTTCATATTACAGTGGGAAACACGATTATCAAAAACCTGTATAACACGCTTTGTCGAGTCATCTCGACAAGGATTCTTGACCCAACCATCTATGCATCCAAATCATAGTCGATTGTTGGGTTGGTTGATCCACCGCCCAACTATATTTGATTGTTGGTCGATTGTCCGACCCACAGGAACATCGACCACTTAACCGATTAGTGAAGTGTGTTGGTCAATCGCTTGACCGAATGTATCCAGATGCAAGTTGACCTCTTGACCAAATGAATTGAGGAGATGTGTGTTAAAACATCAATTCTTGATATTCAAGCACCCCCCATCATCACACAGTTCTATAGATCTAAGAGGTAAAATTACTTCATTATGACACCCCTCCATAATTGCAGCATCCTAAAGCCCAAGAGTCATCTCTAGCTTGATAAATATGGCTTCAAATAAAGGTTTAGTGAAGATATCAATGCCGTAATCATCTTTTCTACAATATTCAAGAGATAAAACATTCCCATGAACCAACTGTCTCAAATAGTGAGGATGGTGTTCAACATGCTTCATATTACTGTAGGAAACGTGATTGTCAGCAACCAGTATAACACTCTAGTTATCATAGTAGATTGTAGTTGAGGTATGAATAGGAAGGCCAAGTTCTCCCAAAATTTGGCAAATCTATACTCCCTTAGTACCTTCTTGAACGATGCCACAATATTATGCTTTTGTAGTCAACAAAGAGACTACCTTATTTTTCTTGAACGACTACACCAATGTTCTAGTGCTATATTGAAACATATAGCTAGAAGTGGGCTTCCAATCATCATTGCCTCCATCCTATTCGGAGTCGGTGAAGTCAACCATCGAACATTAGCTTTGACAATTCTTGATACCAAAATGAGTGGTACCCTTGAGATAACAAACAATTCATTTGACTAGTTTCCAGTGGCTTTCGTTAGGGTCCTGCATAAACCAAGAAACCACACTAACAACAAAAGAAATGTCAAGTCAACCATGAGTAAGATAAATAAGACTGTCAGCCAATTGTCGATAAAGAGTAGCATTGACTACAAGAGTTTGACAGGTTTTGGTAAGCATTACTCTAGACCGAAAAGGAGTAGCACAAGGCTTGCAATCAACCATCTTAAAATGTGTCAACAAATCCATCACATATTTAGAGTAAGAAATGAAAAATCCATCACAGAGTGGTAATACTTGGAGACCCAAAAAATAATGCAGAGTACCTAGATATGTCATGTCAAAGGATTCAACAAATTGTTTCTTCAATATAAGGATGAGATCATTATTATAGACAATAATGAGTAAGTCATCTACATATACAACAACAATCAAAGTGTCTCCATTGGTTTGGAGTACATACAAGTTGTGATCAAATTCACAATGTTTGAAACTAAGTCAAAGAAATAAATTTCCGATCTTAGCATACCAAGCTTGGGGAGCCTAATTCAAACCATAAAGTGACTTCTTGAGTCAACATACCAAATTTGAATATGTCACAAAACTAGGTGGTTATTCCATGAAAATTTCTTTAGAAAGGTGTCCATCAAGAAATGCACTCTTCACATCCATCTAATGGATTTTCCATTCAAAATGAGTAGCAAGGGAAAGAATCAATTGAACGTAGTTCATCTTTGTGACAGGGGAAAATATTTAAGTGTAGTTGATTCCTTCTTGTTGAGAAAATAACTTCGCAACTAGGCATGCTTTATGTCTCTCAACAACACCTTCAGAGGTAAATTTGGTCCTATAGACCCATCGACACTTCACAATGTTATTTCATTATGGTTGGAGAACCAAGTCCCAAGTGTGATTCTTTGACAAAGAATAAATTTATGTCTACATGGCGTGCTTGATCCAGATGGATGTTGGTGGCTTCCCACCTATTCCAACTGGTTCATTTTGGCAGTTATTTCCTAGTTTTCGGGTCCCCGACTTCCGGGGTCGTTTTGAGGCCCTAAACATCGTTTTTAGTGCTCACAAAAATTAAATTGTAGATGGAGATAAATTCTAATGGAAACGTGTGCACGCCTTGGATAAACCTTTCCAACGGGCTATCATGTTCCTAAAACGGAGATCGTATGCAAAAGTTATGACCCCAGGAAGTTGATGTACTAAGTTACCCCAACAGGGCCCACATGACTTTTGGCGCTTCATCTCCTAGGGTTAGGGTTTTAGATGCATAGGATTTTGGCATTCATGATTATTGTAAAAATTCCTTAATATCCTCATTGTAATCATCTTATTGTGAATGAGCACATCCGTCACATCTCTTCTCGGAGATAAGCCGCCACCATTCCAACAAGTTTGTTTTCCACTGCATTTTACAATTTTAGCTTATTTCCTTATTGAATAGAAACCAATTTGACTGTATTTATGTTATTCCATGTTAAACATATTTTAATAATAATCTGTATTCATTTCATTCTACTCATAAAATCTGGATCAGTGGTATTCGAGCAATATGCTCCTTGTCGTTCTTAATGCATGTCCCCAACAAGGTCAGGGTACAAAGAATTGGGTCTTGAGCTTGTTTCTCTTGAAGACAAAAGCTTTTGCATGCCCATGCGACCTCTCATGGCGAGAGAAAATAAATACGAAGGGACAGGAGATCCTTTCAAAAAAAAATTCAAGGAATCCCTCATGCAATAGAGGAATGAGATGATGGATAGTTTTGCGCAAATCCTTTGACGGATACCAACAGGCAACACATATTCTTCAAGCGGAGTCATTGCCCCCTTTAAGGTACAAATCAACTTTGATATTCCTATATTTGAAGGTTAGATAGATGCAGATGTTGTAGACAAATGGTTGAATCTACTAAAAGGGTATTTCCCTGTCCATAACTTTTCGAATAGAGAAAAAATTACTGTTGCGCTCCTCAAAGTCGTTCCCCATGTCAAAGATTGGTGGGAAATGTTCTGTGAGAAAAATGAAACAAAGGAACCCTCATTATTTATAGTCACGGTCACCTGGGAGTCCTTTAGGGATGGTATTAAGGAACAATACTACCCTGTTGGAAGTTATGACGACCTGTATACAAAATGGACCACACTGCAACAGGAAAGAGACCAAGCAGTGCATGAGTTCACAAATATCTTCCATACCTTGCGCACCAAGCAGGGTATCAAATATTATGAGCGACATATGGTGCTCAAGTATCACGGTGGTCTGCATATATACATACAATCTAAAATGGATTTTTTGGACATCTCGTCCTTGGGCACGACCTACCGATATGCTGTCAAAATCGAGTAGAAGCTTAAACAAAAGATACGACAATTTGGGCCTAGTAACCCCGCACAACAAAAGTAAGGAAAGGTCGGCCCCAACCCGCAAAACAAAGGAAATAGAAAATATGGATAGCCTTAGGAAAACCAGTCCAAGCCACAAGAAAAGAAGGACACCAGAAAGACAAAGAAAGACACTGAGAAGTGGTGTGACTTCCATAAGAGCACCTGACATAACACTGCTGATTTTTGCTCAAAGAAATCGTTGGTGGTTGAGGTGAAAGCCTATAAATCATATGTGGGTTCTGACTCTGATTTAGAAACAGAAATGGGGAGGCAGATCATCGACATGGAATCCAGTGCTACCATTGCTACCACCAAGCTCCAGTCTGGTGAACCAGACAAGCCAGAGGAAGGCGAGCACCTTTTTCATTCACAAATGTGGGTGAAGGGTACCCCACTATACTTCATCATTGATAGTGGTAGCCAGAAGAACCTCATCTTAACAGAGGTCTTCAAGTGGCTAACCCTAGAGACAACATCGAACCTGCAACCCTACACCATTGGGTGGGTCCACCAAGCAAGTGATATCCACGTCAGCATAAAATGTTTCATGTCGTACGACATCAGGCCCTTCAAAGACAAGGTATTGTGTGATGCTTTTCCTCTCGAAGTTTGTAATGTTGTTTTGAGCCAACCGTATTTTTGGAAACGTCATGTTGTATATGAGTCTAGGCCTCGCAGTGTTATTATTACTTTGAACAAGAAATTGTACAGGATACTCGAGGCAATCCCTCCTAGTGTTATTTCCTTGATCTCTGTCAAGAAATGCAGGAAGACCATCTCTCACACTGGGAATTTTTTTCTTCTTCGTGATTCATTCTCATAGTGAGAGAAAAATCGCAGCCACATCGAGGGCCTCTACGAACAACCTTTCCACACATCAGAAGCAACTGTAAAAGGTCGTGAAAGAATACTCAGATATCTTCTCCTCACCTACTGGGGTACATCTACATCGTCAGGTTAATCATCCCATAGATCTGAACCACGACGCACCACTTCCCAATGGAACAGTCTACCTTCGCTCTCTTTTAGAGAATAAGGAGATCAAGCGGCAGATCCAAGAACTTATCCACAAGGGGAACATCTGTCCCAACTCATCACCTTGTGGGAGCCCAATTGTGTTGGTGCAGAAGAAAGATGAGACCTGGTGACTCTGCATTGATTACTGGGCCCTGGATAAAATCACAATCAAGAACCGATACTTGATTCCCTGAATCTAAAACCTCCTTGATTATCTCAAGGGGGCCAAGTACTTTAGTAATATTGATCTGAATTTTGGCTATCGCCAGGTCCCAATAGAACAAAAATATTTATGGAAGACCGCCTTCAAGTCAAAAGAAGGTCTTTTTGAATGGCTGGTCATGCCCTTTGTTTTGAAAAATGCTCCAACAAATTTCATGGGGATGATGGATGATATCTTGCGACCATTCACCAATAAATTTGTAGTGGTGTATCTAGATGACATCCTCATCTACAACAAGACTTGGGAGGAACACTTGCAACATATTCAACAAGTTCTGCACACCCTACAACAACATAAGCTATATGCAAACTTGGAAAAATGCTCCTTTGGCATGGAAAAGGTCCATTACCTAGGTTACATGGTTGATCATCATGGTGTACATGTTGATCCAGCCAAGATCCAACTCATATGTGACTAGTCAGCCCTAGCCAAACTCATTGAGCTTCAAATCTTCTTGGCCCTTGCCAATTTCTATCGCGGGTTCATGTTGGGATTCTCCCATATTGCATGGGCCCTCAACAAAGTAACCAGGGGTGGTGGTAAGGAAATATTTGTGTGTGACCTGTCCCAACAACAAGTGTTTGATTATTTGAAGCAATGCTTGTGCTAAGCCTTAATACTTTCATTACCAGACCTGCAACAACCCTTTGATATTGAGACAAATGCTTCATACTATGTTGTGGGCGTTGTTCTCACTCAGCATGGCCACCCTGTGGCCTATCATAGTGAGACATTATCAGATGATATCTATAAGTAACCTACTTATGACAAATAAATGTACTCCATTGTGAAATCTGCCGCAAGTGGAGACATTACATTGTTGGGAAGGAGAGAGTCATCTACACTTATCATAATCCACCACAGTTCATGCAAACGTAAGGAAAATTGAAGAATGACCGCCATCAGAAGTGGTCCACATACTTGCAACAGTCCCACCTCAACATCAAGTATAAAAAAGGAAGTACCAACTGAGTCGTTGATTTCCTCAGCCGACCTCCAGTGGTGGCACTCACCACGGTGCTAGACTCTTGCAGCCACGAGACCCTTGGATGGCCCCATCTCTATGAGATAGACCCTGACTTTTACACCACCTACCAAATGTTGGGTGCAGACTCAGTTATCGCTAATTTCCATATTCAGGACAAGTTGTTGTGCCATATGGGTCATATACACTAGAGTCAGGTGGCAGGACACTATGGCGTCGAAAAGACAGTGGAAATACTACAAAAACATATGTACTGGCCAAAACTTTGATAGGATGTGGGACAGTATATTAGGTCCTGCACTTCCTTTTCTATTTCCAAACCGACCACTAAGAAACAGGGCCTGTTCACCCCTTTGCTTACTCTTGACGGGCCATGGGAATCCATCTCAATGGACTACATGTGGGTCCTTCCATCCACCAAGAGGGGAAATGACTGTGCTTTTTTGGTTGTTGATCACTTTTCCAAGATGGCGATTTTGGTCACCTATAGGAAGAGCATCACAACAAAGGCCACTTCCAAACTATTCTTTGAATGAGTATGGGTACATTTTGGAATCCCACAAACCATTGTCTCAAATCAAGAAATTTAATTCCTCAACACATTCTGGTCGATCCTCTGGTCACTGCTAGACACCAAGCTCACCAAATCCACTACTTTCCACCCCCAGACAGATGGCCAAACTGAGGTTGTCAATCGGATGATCGTGCATATCCTATACATGTATAATTCCAAGCACCCCCGCACATGGGATGAGATTATTCCCTGTGTTCATCATAACTACAATCGAGCCCTACATAGCTCAACTAGCCACAACCCCTTTCAGGTGGGGTTGGGATTCCAAACATTGGGTCCCATGGATGTTGCACTACCCCTTGTGGCCACCTCGGATGACTCATCCCCTGCTCCAACTGAAGCTAAAAAAGCCACTTGATTCATTGAGTAGATCCAACACATCTGCCAACAGGTTCAGGATATTTTACAGAAGTCCAATGCCAAGTACAAGCAGCGCCATGATCAACATCGGGTGCCACATAAGTTTTAGTTGGGTGACAAAGTTTGGTTGCACTTGCATAAAGAACACCTTACAGAGCCCCATCAGAAGATTCTCCCACTCCATTATGGACCTTACACCATCACCAAGGTTGTGGGTGACAATGCTTTTGAGCTAAACATTCCTCCTTTCCTTGTTCTGCACCCAGTGTTCAACGTGGCTCTCCTTCGACCACATTTCCCACCAGTATTGGACACCTCATAGGTAGGAGAACAGTTGACACCAACAGAGCTCAACCCTGACTGCATGCAACAAGAATCTCAAGATTAGATTCTGGACACACAGGTCAAGGGCACTCGACAACAAAGGATACAACTTTATTGAGTTGTCAAAGTAGGGAAGCTCATGTGTTGCATTACTGAGAGGGGGGGTAAATCAATAATATAGCAATTGAATCCTTTTTAACCATAAAATGCAAGTTTTATATCAATGTATAATTATCATCCAATAGTTGCAGAGTAAATAAACAATGAACAAATGAGCATTCATACACATACATTGTACACTAGTGTTTTTATGTGGAAACCCAAAGCGGAAGAAAACCACATAACTCTTTTTCTTATATGTATTTAAGAATTACATTTATTGGAAGAACCAACTTACTTCATTTTCCAGCTGCAACTGGAAGGAGTCTCCAACCCCCTAGTTTCTTAGGCTACAACCTGAGGAAATATTCAACTCCCCAATTCTCTGGCTACAACCAGAAGAAGGCTACAACCCCCTATGTTCTCCGGCTACAACCACATTTCCTTGCCCCATCCAACCTCCATGTCATAGAAGTATAATGATGGAACCATTGTCTAATTACAATCTAATTAGCCTCCTTTTCTAGAGAGGATGGCACTAGAAAAATCAAGTATACCATCTGAGTTTGATTTGATGTCAAAACTGAAGAATATTTGTATTAATATACCCTTGATACACGCAATAAATGACATCCCCATATAAACTAAAATAGTTATAGACTTGTGCATTAAGAATCCGGGTAGATGAAAAAATGACCCCCCAACCATCCAAGTCGTAGGGAAATTTTCAATCCTTGTGTCCTCTGAAATCATTGCAGAAAATTATGTGGACCCCGGAAATCTTGTAGTCACAATATTTATCAATGGGACTCCCATTACAAACACCCTAATCGACTTGGGGGAAACCATAAATGTAATGAAATTATAAAAATTAAATTTCCAACATGCTACCTCTGACTAATCAAAAGGGAGTCTAAATCTTCCTAGGTCATGTAGGTTACTATCGACGGTTTGTAGAATCATGGGAGTACCTAATATATTATGAAGTCTCAATTGATTTAATTTTTATAATTTCATTACATTTATGGTTTCCATGAATCAATTGAGACTTCATAATATGGGAGTACCTAATATATTAAAATTAACTAGATCCTAGACTTATTTTAGGTACTCCCATGAATCAATTGAGACTTCATAATATGGGAGTACCTAATATATTAAAATTAACTAGATCCAGTTTTCTCTAGAACACCGGAATGAGATGACTTTCATGTGTCCATGGGGGACACATGCCCACAATATATTTCCCTTTGGTTTATGTAACACATCAACCACATTCAGCGAGCAACACTTGTTATTTTTTATGATTTATTACATGATTGCATGGAAATATATATGGATGACTTTACTGTGGTAGGTGATACTTTTGATGAATCTTTGACTAACCTTGAAAATTTTCTAAAAATATGTAGAGAGACAAATCTTGCATTAAGAAATGAGAAATATTCTATGATAATGACTAGAAGAATTGTATTAGGTCACCATGTGTCAACTGCAAGAATAAAGGTAGACCCAACTAAAATAGACATAATTTCCAGCATGCTACCTCTGACTAATCAAAAGGGAGTCTAAATATTCCTAGGTCATGTAGGTTACTATCAACGGTTTGTAGAAAATTTTACGAAGATATCCATACCCCTATTCAAATTACTTACAAAAGATGTTGAGTTCTATTGGGAAAATGAATGTTAACGTGCCTTTGATATACTCAATGAAAATGTCTCCTCAACCCTGGTGTTGAGAGGACCAAAATGGAACCTTCCATTCCATTTCTCGATCGATGCCTTAGATTCAATTATAGGAGTTGTATTGGGTCAAAAGGAAAATATTTAAGTTATTTATTTCATAAGCAAGAATTTATCTCTAGCTTAATTAAATTACACCGTGACTGGAAAAGAGTTCCTTGCAGTAGTTTATGCAATTAATAAATTCATGCATTACATCATAGTGTATGAATTATTTATGCATACTGACCACTTTGCCATTAGGTACTTGATGAAAAAATCTATTATGAATGGAAGAATCACCAGATCGTTGTTGAGGCTACATGTATTTGACATCACCATTGTGGATCGTCTAGGTAAGCAAAATCAGGTAGAAAAATTCCTCTCCAAGTTTGATAATAAAGGTGAGAATATTCCCATTGATGACAATTTTCTGGATGAAAATCTATTTGATAAATCTACTAATTCACCATGGTTTGAAGACATACCCAATTATCTTACTACAATAAAATTTCCACATCACTTCTCACCCAAGGAAAGGAGAAGGATTGTTAAAATGAATTCTCCATACTCCTGGATTAAAGGGGATTTATTTTACATTGGTCTTGACATGATTATTCACAAATGTGTGAGAGAGGATGAGATGTTTGAAATTCTCAAAGAACTCCATGATGAACCTTGCAAGGGGCACTTTCCAGATGGAAGGACATCATAGAAGATCCTCCATTATGGCTACTTTTGGCCTACTCTCTTTTGAGATGTCAATAAGTATGTCCAGGGATGTGACAGTCGTCAAATGATGGGTTATTCGATTCAAGTGGATGAGATGTCACTTCAGCTGCAAGTCCTTATAAGAACCTTTGAAATATGGACCTTGGATTTTGTAGGGCCGATCAACCCCCCATCCAAGGGTAGGAAGTACATTTTAGTATGCACTGATTATGTTACAAAATGGGTAGAAGAAAATGATTTATTCAGAGCAACATAAATATCAGTAGTGGATTTCTTGTTCAAAGATATTGTTACTTGCTTCGGGATACTTAGAGAAATTGTTACGGACTCAGTTTACACCCAAGTTGGTACAAGAAATTACTCAAAAGTATCTAATCAAGCATGTGAAATATTCCCCATACTGTCCACAGGACAATGGGAAGGTGGAGTTTACAAATAAGGTTTTGGAAGGAATTCTGACAAAGACAGCCCAAATGCACAAGAAGGATTGGAAAGACAGACTTCTGCAATCCCTATGGGCTTATAGGAAAACATGGAGGAGTACTACTAGTTTTTCCCTATATAAGTTAGTATATGGGAAATAGGTTCTTCTTCCCACATAATTTAAAATCAAAACATTTTGAATGGCAACAAAATTAGGGATGAACTTGACCAAGGAATAAAATGAAAGAATGTTTCAACTCAACAAGTTGGACAAAATGCGCCAGGAAGCTTTTTGTTGGCACAGGGGCAGACCCAGGGTTCAACTCCAAGAGCACACCAACAAGCCCTAATTACTGGCCCTTTCTGCTACACCTGTGAAGAAGATGCAATCTCACCCGAGGAAACTATGGGGGGGGGGGTTGTAGGAAAGATATGTCTACAACCAAGGGAAATGTCAAGTGGATCTAATGCTAGAACAATACAACATGCATATATTACTTATCAACTTATATCCAATTCGCACAACTATAGATATGATCTAACACAACTATGCAATAACAATATATTAATGACAAAGAACAGAGCAAAAATCATACTCGACACAAGATATACGTGGTTCACCCTCTCTCTAGATCTACGTCCACACAATTGTGCTTTATAATATATTAAGATGAAGCATACAGTTTTGATCTGCGCTCTTAGACAACAAGTCTTCTCTCTTCTTATCTCGATCTCTTCCCTTCCTGCACACCTAGCTACAGGACTTGATATTCGCACCCAGCTGAAGATCTTAGAATACCAAAATGCTCTCACTCTTAGCACATCTCTCTCTCATAGTACTTCTTACTCAATACCGATAACAATCACAATCCAAAAAATTATCTTACCAACCCAACCCAGGTCCTCTTCACCTTTATTTATAATTTACAATAGATTACCGACATCCTTAGGCTGAAGCCTAATGGTCAAAACCCCAGATACCAAAACCCTAGGTGTCTAAAACCCTAGGTCAACTTGACTCGCATTTTCAGGGCTTCGCAATCCTATCTTTCCTTCCTTCTCGCGCAGTGGTCCAAAGAAACAACAGTGGCTTTTTCCACTTGCTGAGTTGTCCATGATCCTTCTTCCTTGTTGACTTGTCATCCTCGATCTCCTCATCCAACGAATTTCTTTCCTAGACTTCGCTCCATCTTTTCTTCTCTTTTTCTCACTTTGACCCAGTAATAGTCATTGTGTCTTCTGTGAAGTTCTTGTTTTTCCTTTTCTTCCTTGATCTTTGATTTCTTCCATAACCAAGGGCCAATAGGACCCCAACACTCACATGTGACTCATCCCGAGGCACTTCAGATATTATTCTTCTATTTTACTTCGACTTCAAACTGTACAGTGCAGCCTTTGTTTTCTGCTCTATGCCTCCTCTCCTTCCCCGTGTAGATTGTTTTTTTTTTCTCTGTCTGGTACCCAGTTTCAACTACACCTGGTACCTAGACCCTTTTATTCTTTCTTTTACTTAGAACTGTGAGGCAGCTGGTTGTCATAGTACAACTTCAACCGACTCCCATTCAGTAATCCTTCCTTCCATTCTCCGTTCAATGTTTTCAATTGTGTAGCTCCTCCTTCTGTAACATAGGCAATCTCATATGGCCCAAGCCAATTCGTTTTGAACTTCCCAGGATGCTTCATGAACTTATTGTCATACACCAGTACTATATCACCTTTTTTGAATGTCTTCCTCTTGATGTGCCTGTCACGATAGGCCTTCTCTCTTTCTTTCTGTACCTGCTGGTGGAATCCTGCAATAAATATTTCTTCTTCGAGTTCGACCAACTGCGCAAGACTCTCTTGATCAACGCCAGTGTCGTCCATATCTGTAAAGGAAGAAATTCTTAGGCTTGGCACCAGGTATTCCATTGGGACAATGACTTCAAGACCATACACCAACTTGAAGGGGGTCTGCATTATTAATTTCTTGCAAGTGGTTCTATAAGCCCAAAGTACTGCTGGTACTCTTAAATCCTAGTCATCTCTATTCACGCTACAAATTTTCATCAGCGCTATCTCCAAGATCTTGTTGAATGCTTCCACTATCCCATTTGCTTATGGATGGTAAGGTGTGCTCCTCTGGTGATGAACTACAAATTCCTCAGTCAAGGCTTCAACTGTTTTATTTATGAAATGTGTGCCTTGATCACTCATAAGGATCTTTGGGCATCCAAACTTGGTTATGATGTCCTCAAATATGAAGCACGCAGTTGTAGTTGCACTAAAGTCCTTAACTGCTCTAGCTTCAACCCATCTAGTCAAGTATTATTTCACAGTGATGATGTACCTTGCTCATGTGCGCTTTCCTGGTGGGTTTATGGGTCCCACGAAGTCAATGGCCCATTTCTCAAATGATTGTAGGGTCAGTTGTGGTGCTAATGGAATTTCATCTCTTCTCAAAGGTTTTCCAACTCTTTGGCATACATCGCAGGCTCTGTAATAGTCTTTAGCATCTCTATGTAAGGTAGGCCACCAAAGGCCAGCTCTAAGAACCTTCTGTGCAGTTTCTTTCCCTGCATAATGTCCTCTTGTGATTCCCTCATGAGATTCTAGAAAGATCAATGGTCGCTCTACCTCCATAACACATCTTCTTAGTATCTCGTCAGGTCCCATCTTGTATAGTTGTCCAGCTATAAGTGAAAAGTATGCAGTGTGCACTACTAGTTGTTTCTTCTGAGGGATTATATACGCACTAGGTGCCATTCCTGTTGACAGGAACTGGACTATTTCTACAAGGTGGTCATCAATCTTTCCAATTTCTAGCAAGTGTGAATCCGATAGTGCATCCTCCAAACTGGTCAACTCTTCGCCATGTTCCAACCTTGATAAGTGGTTAGGACCCTTGTTCATTCTTCCTGGATTGACTATGATCACAAAATCGTATTCTTGAAAGAGAAGAAGCCATATGCATATTGTTCCCCCCAACACTGGTTTTTTGACTAGGTATTTTAGAACAAAGTGATCAGTAAACATTTTAAAGTGCCCTCCCAACAAGTAGTGGTGAAATTTCTGCAACGCATACACCATGGCTAACCCTTCTCGCTTAGTAGTGGTGTAGTTGACCTCTGTTGTTGATAGCCTCCTGCTAAAAAATGCTAACGGGTGGTCGATGTCTCCTATTCCTGGTTGTGCTAACACATCTCCCAATGAAATAGAAGACGCATCGACATGTACATGAAACTCCTTGGTCCAATCTGGGAAAACCAGAATGGGCATAGTGACCATCTTTTGTTTTAGTGTGTCGAATCTCTTCTGGCATTCTTCTGTCCAACTAAACTGATAGTCTTTCTTCAGAAGCTTCTCCATGAGTGTTGTAATCTGGGCATATCCTTTAATGAAATTCCTATAAAACCCAGTATGTCCTAGCGCAGTGCGCAGTTGTTTGACTGAAGTAGGAGGTGGCAGATCAACTATAATTGAAATTTTAGAGGGATCTACCAACAATCCCTTCTTGCATACAATATTACCTAACAACACTCTGAATGGTGAGAAGAATATGCATTTCTTCAGATTCAATGCAATTTTACACTACCTGCATTTATCCAACATTAGCCTTAGACATTCAATATGGTTTTTTAATAGGCTAAAAACAGTCTAATCATCAAAATATGATTCAATAAATTTATGCAAAAACTCCTTGAATGCTTCGACCACCACTCTAGAAAAGATGATTGGGGCATTCTTCAATCCAAATGGAATCACTGTATACTGGTAGGACCCCCATTATGTTGCAAAGGTGGTCTTGTGGCGATCTTCTTTGGCAATACAGATCTGATGGTATCCTGAAAATCCATCAGTAAAAGAATATACTTCCTGGCCTCCCACATTATATAACACTTCGTCAATGAATGGCATAGGGAAGGGGTCATGTAAACAGGAATCATTCAGCTTCCTGAGATATACACAGATCCTGATCTCTATTGTCTTTTTGTCCTGTACCACCATAGGGCTGATCTACTCTGATTCTTTGATAGGTTCTATAATCCCTGCTTCCAACATTCTATCAAGCTCAATCTTCACTTTTTCCTTATATTTAGGGTTTAACCTGTAGGGTCTCTGTTTGACTAGTTTTTCATCTGGTTTCAAAGGGATCCTCATCTCTCCCATAGGCCCTTTGATTCCCTTCATATCAGTGAACTTGGTCAGAAACAAGTCCTAATACTCATGTAGTAGTTATGTGATCTTGTCAATGGTAGCAACATCCCAATAATATCCGACATTTGCAAGCTTCGGTGTCTCCTCGGTTCCAATATTGACTTTTTTAATCTTGATGGGCTATCCAATGAATGGTAGCTCAACTCCAGGTCCTTCCACATCTCTTTGGCCTTCTGTTTATGTGATGTTCACCTTCCTTGGATCATCGTCTTCATCATCATTGATGTTGTAACAACCTTGTAGTTTCTAGAGAGGCGCAGTCCATTCATCCTCTTCTTGTTCCAAAGGAAGGCTAGATGCCTCCTCGAATACTTTCTATCTCACAATTTGTAATGCTTGATCTACTGAAGGATATTGACTTTCAAATAAGAAGGTCATTATAAAATTCTGAGTCATACCTTTCCAATCTGTAGTGATGAGGCACAACTCTGCTTGAAGGTACCAATTGATAGGTGTCATGTCCAGTGTGTTAATGAATTTGTGTACCCACTGTTCTTGAGGAACGTTTCTCCAGGCTTCCTCGTAGCTTCGCACATGGTCCTTTGGGTAGCTTCGACTTGTGTACCGGACTTCACAACCTTCTACTTGTGATGAGAATCGCGCTGTCATCAAGGTACGATAGTGCATCCAGTCTATAATATTGATTTTTTGTGTCCCCCACCATCTTGTTTGGGTTGCTTTCAGGGCCTCATCCATTGCCAATAATCTTTGTTGCATTGGTACACTTTCATCAAAGTCTGACAAGAAGGTTTCTAAAGGATTCAGACCTTCAAAGGTGGGTAAGTTACTTACTATTGTGTCAATCCAACGAACTTCTCTAGTTAATCTAGCACATCTTATTGTAGATACCTCATACATTTTATTCTGCCAGTTCTCCAGTGCTTCTTCTGAGTCTGAAGAACATGCGCTGTCACTTTGCCAACTTAGGTTTCCATCAGCCGTAGGATTAATGTAATCATGTTGTCTAGCTGTTAGTTTGTATATTTTTTCCAGTTCATATGCGCGGTCTTCCTCTCTGATGGGTTATGTGTATCATTGACCTTCATCTGGGTCTAAAGGCACAATGACCCTAAGGCCATCTCTTTCAAATTTCATTCGTCTTTTATTTAAATCAACTACAGTGGAATTATTGAAATCCCAATCAATTCCTAACGACGCAGGGTAAGGGAAACTGTCATCAACTATCTCAATTACCTCAAAATCTGCAAATGTTCTTACTCCGTCGATGTCCACATGGACATGTTCCAGTCTACCAAAGGGGCTTATAGCCTATTGATTATCCATCCTGAGCCTGATAGGGGAATAGATCAGCTTAGGGTTTCCCATCAGTGCCCAAGTTTGCTTCGTCATGACATTGACCTCCGACCCTAAGTCGAGGACCACATAATCTATATCATACTCTCCTATTTGGTCATTTAAGTGTAACTCCTTATTTGTCCTTCTCTTCTTAGCGATTTGGTGTACTACCTTATTTAGTAATGGGTCTATCTTTCCTAGCTCATACTGTCTGATTAAATTTTGTAACACTTGTACAACACTTTCATCCTGAATCAACTTAATGCAAGTATATACAAATTCCATGAGCTTGCTTACCTCTTTTCTTTCTCTTGGTGAAGAAGACTGATCGAATTCCTGAGGCATTCCATATTCTCTTACTTTTGGTTGTGTCTTTGATGAACAACCTTGATCTGATTTAAACTCTTTTCTTGCCTCCTCGAATATTTTTATTTCTTTCTTTGCATCAAAAGTTTGGGTCTTCTCTGCATCTTTCCTTATTCCTGAGTCCTCTACAGTCTTCCCTTGGGTCAGTCTGTCTTCTCCTGTAGCAGTGCCTCCTCTAGTTATAATAGTGACTTAGGGGTCTTCTCCATAAGGTACGACATATATTAGTTTCACTTGCGGGTTCTGCTGAGGTCCTCGTCTTTCCTGAAGCTTAGCCAACAACACAGGACAATCTTCTATAACATGTTCAAATGAGATGCAGTAGTTGCAAGTAGTGCAAGGGTTCTGACAGTCCCTTGCAAGGTGTACTGGTTGTGCGCAATTGTAGAAGATTATTTGTCA
Source organism: Picea engelmannii (assembly GCA_009831015.1). Lineage (NCBI taxonomy): Eukaryota > Viridiplantae > Streptophyta > Pinopsida > Pinales > Pinaceae > Picea > Picea engelmannii. The sequence goes on along the minus strand of ML794809.1, from coordinate 132,621 downwards.
TCAAACTCGACCCATACCTCCTCCTCCTCCTCCTCTGAATCCATCGTGAGGGTTCAAGTTTCCTCTCCCAGGGGAGTTGTACTGCGTAGTGTTTCCCTCTTGTTGTACTTTGCCTTGGATTATATAT
>ML794809.1:100913-132468 GCA_009831015.1 Picea engelmannii | reverse complement strand
TATTGACCTTTCATGCATGAGATCATAAGCCCTACAATCCCTATCATCATGTCCCACAGACTTACAGAACGTGCAATATAAATTCGTGGGTGTCTGGACATATTTTTGCATGTAATAGCACTCACCAGGGCGATGTATATTTCGACATACTTCGCACCAAGGTAAGGTGACTTTCTTTAAAGGGCTCGGAGCTCCTGAGGCCAAGTATTCATGAAATAAGGGGCAATGCTCCTTGTCATGGCTCTCTGACTTGCATATGACACACCAAATGTCTTCTCTTGTATCTTTTTCCTTGTCTTTATTCATATCTTCGACCTACAGAGACAAACTAGTTAGTTGACTCAAGATCTGACTCATACCTGAGTTGGATTCTCCCATAGGGGTTGATTCTAACTTCATGGCCATCTCCAACACCTCATCCTGTGAAGTAATTTTCTGTTGCAACATAAGAACTCTGATGTGTGGTAAGAGGGCAACAATGAACCACTCTTTGTTCTGCTCATCTGGGATCTTAAAAGTCAATTGGCCCATTAAGGTCTTGAATATTTGGTTGAATTCCCAGACAGGTTCGACTATCTTCTGCTTGATCTCTTTCAACTCTGTAATGCATTGTGACTCTGACTTGGGTTTCTTAAACTCTGCAATCAACACATTCTTGATCTCGTTCAACGACTTAGGCTGTGCAAGTCCTTGGACAAGCTTCATGTACCAGCTTAGTGCATGATCTCGAAGGGTAGTACTAAATTGGGTTCTTTTAACAGCTTCATCAGTGACATTTTTAATATTCCATACGGCTTCACACATAAACCAGTGCTGATCAGGATCTTTAGATCCATCTCCCCTAAAGATAGGGAGTCTCATCTCATCTTCCATAGATCTTCCTAGGTTTCCTGTCTGAGTATGTGGTGGACTACTAGTAATAGTAATCTGAATGATATGGTAACTCTGATTACTCTGATTTCTTAATGCTACTGAAACAAAAGGAGGATTAATAGTACTTACTTCAATAGTCTGCGCAGTTCCTGAGGTTTCTGGCTTTTCCTGGCAAAGTTATTTAGCTTCCTCTTCCTCTGTCCTAGCAGGTTCTGAAGGTTCTTCGTCTGTCAGATCTGCCTCTTCTCCACTGTAGAAACCCTCATCTCCGTAGTTCTTCTTGAATAGGTTCGCAAGATGAACTTCTCTGAACACTCTCCCACTATGCGTATGTCCAACCTCTGTGTTATTGTCGCTGTCTAAATTCCTGAACATTAGTTTTTTTTTTCTTTTAAGTCTGATCGATCTACTGTATCTTCAAGATGTTCTTCTCATGCAATAGAATTTTGATTCTCAACTTAAGAAAATGTAAAAATTTTCCTTTGGGTCCCTCGAAGAAATATCTCTCAGCTTGGTTATATGACTCTACTCTATCAACATCAAACTCAATGATGCACCCTCCAATGGTGTTATCAAACCAGTGATCTACTACTCTTGACACAGTGTTCTCAACTCTCTTGACCTTCTTGATCAGCGCCAACGTCCAAACTACAGGAGGTCTAGATCTAACCTCAAACTGGGTATCTGCCAGCCTGGCTAACCACTCATATAGCTCTTGATGGATTCCTCCAAAGAATATCTCTTGTATATCAGTAAAAATATGTTTCTCCTGCCAATCCTCTATACTAAGATTAGGGTTCTTATTTTGGGCTTCAGTGAAGTCATTTTCCTGATCCTCTATCCACTTTTGAATCTATGTCTTTGATGGAAACCACCTTGACATTCACTCAAGAAGATTCCTATCCCGACAACAACACCATTTTGTTGGCACAGTGGCAGACCCAGGGTTCAGCTCCAAGAGTGCACCAACAAGCCCTAACTACTGGCCCTTTCGACTACACCTACGAAGCAGATGCAGTCTCACCCGAAGCAGCTATGGGGGGGTTGCAGGGCAGATATGTTTACAACCAAGAGAAATGTCAAGTGGATCTAATGCTAGAACAATACAACATGCATATATTACTTATCAACTTATATCTACTTCGCACAACTATAGATCTAATCTAACACAGCTATGAAATAATAGTATATCAATGACAAAGAACAGAGGAACAATCATACTCGACACAAGATATACGTGGTTCACCCTCTCTCTAGGGCTACGCCCATAGAACTGTGCTTTATAATATATTAAGATGAAGCATATAGTTCTGATCTGCGCTCTTAGCCATGAGATATTATCTCGATCTCTTCCCTTCCCGTGCACCCAGTTGTAGGACTTGATCTTCGCACCCAGCTGAAGATCTTACAATACTAGAATGCTCTCACTCTTAGCACTTCTCTCTCTCACAATACTTCTTACTCAATACCAATAACAATTACAATCCCAACAATTATCATACCATCCCAACCTAGGTCCTCTTGACCCTTATTTATACTTTACAACAACTTACTGACATCCTTAGGCTCAAGCCTAAGTGTCAAAACCCTAGATACCAAAACCCTAGGTGTCTAAAAACCTAGGTCAACTTGACCCGCGTTTTCAGGGCTTCGTCAGCCTGTCTTTCCTTCCTTGTTGCATAGTTCTCCAAAGCATCCAATGATGGATTTTTCCTCTTGATGAGTTGTCCATGGTCCTTCTTCCTTGCTGACCTTTCATCCTCGATCTCCTCATCCAAGGGATTTCTTTCTCGGACTTCGCTCTGTCTTTTCTTCTCTTTCTCTCACTTCGACCCAGTAACAGTGACTGTATCTTCTGCGAAGTTCTCATTTTTCCTTTTCTTCCTTGATCTTTGCTTGCTTCCATAACCAAGGGCCAACACTTTCCAACATACTGATCTCATGCAGTAGCAGAGGGAAATGTGGCATGATATATTCATTAAGAAGAAATAGTTCAATGTCGATGACTAGAAACTCTTTTTGACTCCAGATTCAAGGACTTCAAGGGGAATTTTAACACTCGTTGGCTTGGTCCCTGCAATATTGAATCTATCTTCGATAATGGATCTGTTAAGATTCAAACTATAAATGAAGAGAAGGTCTCCTTCCTAGTTAATGGGCACAAACCCAAGTTGTATCAAAATCCAAAATCTAAGAGGGATTTTGTTAAGGATATCATGGAGCAAGATAAATTTCAGATGGTAGGTGAAGGGGTTTCCCCACAACCTTCCTCTTCTTAGTTCTTCCATTTTCAAAAATCCAAAAAACAAAAATAAAAATAGCAGTAAAAAGTAAAGAGAAAAATGATGCTTAGTTGTGAAAACCGAGAATTTTGGCGCAACTGGGTTGGAACCTCACTTGAAAACTAGGTTTATGGTTGGTGAGGTTCCCAAATAAACTTGTATCTTATGATGGTTCATCTTTTCAAATTATTCAATCGTTTTTATGGTTCTCGCGTTGGATGATGGGGGAATTCATTAAGGCCATATTTCCAACAATCTTGACACATGAACTTCAACTCCTTATCTAGACCTTGGGATCAGAGATTGTGACAATGCCTTTAGATTTGTATTCCTTAATAAAAAATTATCTCACTAAAAACAGTGGGGATGCATCAATTCCCCCAGATTGTAAGATCCGGCAAGTTACTCGAATTCAACACATTCATTCGTACTTGATAGGATGCATTGGAGTACCTTGATGCTCATTGACATTATTGGTGAGTAGTCTTGTGTTGGTTAACGACATCCATTAATGGTTGGTAATCCAATGATTCCCTTCCATGTTCAAATTCAAAAAACAATTTTGCATACAAAGGAATGTATGGAAGTGGGTAAGGATGAGGATCTTGTATTTGTTCAAACCAGAGCAAGGATGCAACATTCATTCTTTAATTTTTTAGCAATGCTCTTGTTTGTGTTCCTATTCCTATTCCTTTTCATGCTCCTAATCCATTAGTTCTTTCATGTACAAAGTTATTTTCATATATTGGTTCTAATTCTTACATTTTCTATATCATTTTTTATGATTAATGAAGAACAAGGGGTCTCCATTTAGGAGTAGTATGACACCATGAGTACACCATGGATTGCTACCAAAATCATATAAGAAATCTACATTTTCTGGTAAGCATTCCATGATATAAGGTTTACTTCTATAATCCAATACATAACAAACTCCTTGCACCATAATGCATAACTTAGAACATTCATGAAAGGTATGGTTCAACAGGGATGATTCAATCAAATGGTAAGGTAATTCCATGTTATTGAAGATTGGTTAAGTTATTAATATTCATTTTGTTTATTAAATTTGGAAATTTTTAATACTATGGAAACTCTTGAATTTAATTGTGCCAACTATGAATCTATTTCCCTGAACCGTTGCACATGCATTGAATTGACCACCTTTCCATAACTCGATTTGGAATCATTGCATAAATATCCACTCCCAGATGTGTGAATCACCATCATTCCAAAACCTTCTACGTTGATTATTACTCTATGTGAATGATTAAATCAAATCATGATGATTAAATTGTCATCATCATGATTTCCCATCAACTTTCATTTAGACCTCATCATTGTTGAATTGTGAATCCCCCTCTTCCTGTAAACTGGACCGAATATCATCAAGCAAGCCTTGCATCTTCCTATCGTCAGAGAATATGAAGAGCACACTCATGATTGAACCAGATGAGACTGAGTTACTATAATCCTACCTAAAATGCAAGAAGAGAATAGAGAAAGTCGATTGGCTACCTTTCTTCGTCATGTATAGTGGGCACAACACAAAATTTACTAGGGAATTTGCATGAGGGTTTGATGGAAGCAAGACATTCATTGGGGATTTAGATCTCATGGTCTCTGAGGACTCTATTGTGCAGGAAACATATCTCCCTCAAGACGATGAATGTTGGTTCAAGAGCAGGAAGATAGAGAAATTGAGTTGGGATCCATTCTTGAATCCAACTAGCATGTAGAGAGATTTGTCTAAGGGGATAGAATGATGCTTGTTGAAAAAGGAGATATTGAAATCTACTGATCATGCTACAAAAGTATATTACATGTGAGGGTTGTTTTAGCCTCATGTTCCTTTACCATATTGAGCTCTTATTGCATTTTAAGAGACAAAGGATTAACTCATCCTACTTTTTATGTAAGTCATTGACCAAGATGGTGGCCATGGCACAAAGGAAAGTGTACACTAGAACGATGGAGAAGAATATGCATCATCACGGTCTTGTGAAACTATTAGTTTTGGAGGAGCTTAGGAAGAAAAATGACACTTGGGAAGATTTCATAGCCTGAAACTAGCTTAGGGAATCTCAAATAGAAGAGAAGGAACCTGAGCCTAAGGGAGTAGGAAAATAATGTGAATAGGTTGAAGAGAAACTTGAAGGGGATAGACATAAGTTTGAGGAGGCCAAAAAATAATGTGAATAAGTCAAGGAACCTGAAGAGGAACCCGAGGAAGCAAGAAGGGAATCATGTACAAATGAAGCCAACCCCGAGTTCCAAGAAAAGGACGAGTAATTCAAAGTTATCTCAAGACTAAAGAATCCTAAAGCACAAAGAAATAAGGTAGTTTCAATGACACCTATTCCAACAAGGATGACAAGGAGTCAAGTCGTCAGAATCACTATAGAGACAATGAAACCTCATAAAACTGTAGAGAAAGAGGTAATACTCGATACCCCTCCTAAGAAAAATAATTCAAATACTCTTGATTAAATAGTAATTGTGCATGAGTAGTCTATAGAGAGTAATGAATTCCATGGTGACCCCAAAATCACAAAAATCATTGAGTAAATCCAATCAGGTAGTCTACCCACCAATGAAAGTCTAGGAGAAAAACTAGTGGATGAATTGATTGGTGTTGACAACTTAATATGAAAGGGAAAGACGATCAATAGATTAAAGAGAAAAATCAGGGAGATGACGGTTGTATATGAGTTCAATAAAAACAAAAATATATTGTTGAAAGATTCTAGTGTTAGATTCCATGAAGAAATTTCCTAGTTGTAAAAGGAAAGCAAGAGTTCACTAAGGAAGGCCCGACAATGGTATAGGCAGGCTAAGAAACTTCTCCTACGAAATGAAAGGCTCAAATCCAAACTTGAAGGGTTGTATTGAGAGACTTCTAAGTTAAATGTATATTCTCATGTAGTTGTCTAGGCCTAACACGAGACTCGTAATGTATCAACAATTTTGGAAATCATTTTTGAAGGGTGATTGAAGGTCTAGTTTTGCATGAGTATTTGCAACTCTTCATGCATGGGGGAGATGTAGGGTCCTTGTTTTGATGTGTTTTGTTATAGTCTACAGGGCATTGTCTTACTATTTTCCTTATGATTTGTTGGATTACTGAGAGGGGGGTTGAATCAGTAATAGAGAAATTTAATCCTTTTTCACCATAAAATGCAAGTGTTATATCCATGTAGCATTATCATACAATAATTGCAGAATAAATAAACAATGAACAAATGAGAAATCACACACATACACAGTACACCAGTGTTTTACGTGGAAACCCAAAGTGAGAGAAAACCAAATAATGCTTTTTCTTATATGTCTTTAAGAATTACCTTCATTGGAAGCACCAACTTCCTTTATTTTCCATCTGCAACTGGAAGGAGGCTCCAACCCCCTAGTTTTTCAGGCTACAACGTGAGGGAAGCTCCAACTCCCCAATTCTCTGGATGCAACAAGAAGGATGATACAACCCCCTATGTTCTCTGGATACAACCAGAAGGTGGTTACAACCACCTTTCCTTGCCCCGTCCAACCGCCCTAACGTATAAGTAGAATGATGGAACCACTATCACACTATCACTGTGAGATATACTGTTGTAAACCTGTACCAATCAACCTGCACCAAAAAACCTCTACCAATAACCTGGACCATGCATGGACCATGCATCAACCTGTACCTCAACCTGTAATCAACTTGTACCTCAACCTGTAATCAACCTGTACCTCAACCTGTAATCAACCTGTACCATAAAAAAGTGCATCAACCATGCACCAACCTATACCTCAACCCATATCATGAACAAGTGCATCAACCATGCACCAAACCTGTACCAATAACCTAAACCATGCATCAAACTATACCTCAACCTGCAATCAACCTCTACCATAAACAAGTGCATCAACCATGCACCGAACCTGTACGAATAACCTGTCACAACAACCTGTCCAAACAACCTATCACAACAACCTGTCTCATCAATATTATCAACCAAATCAGATCTACTCACCAAGATCAATCACCAAGACAACTCTCAAAGATGTGCATCAACCAAGCATAACACAACAACTCATAATCATCACCAAGATCAATATGTGCTTCTAATAATATACCAAGACAAGTATTCTACATCATCCATAAACCATGTGTCAACAATACTACTAACAAGTGCCTCCAACCATGTGCCAAGTATTTACCAATCATGTATCAACTACTCATCAATTATGACTCATCAATATGTACCAACATCATCAACTATATACCCCATGTATGTGCCAACTCATCAACTACTTGTCTCAACCATGTACCCAACATGTACCTCAACCAAAAGCCCTCATCAATTTCATCATCCAAATCTGATTTGTAACTATGTAATAGACCTGGTGTATCTGGTCACATACCTGCAAACCTTCCTTAACTTTAACAACAAGAGACTAGCATTTTCATCAAACTTTACTTTAGTCTCACATGACTAGTTTTGGATTAGTCAACAAACCTAACTTGAAATAATCATAACTATGTACCTTTAATGAATAAAGATCTGAAAATAGTACACAATATTCTTCATTGTTTTTTATGCAATTTCTCCAGGTGTCACTACTAGGAACCTCTCATAAAATGAGTTATAGAAAAAATGATATACATTGTTGAATTTGGCTTATTCTAGAGAGAGAACTTGTAGAGTGTGCCCTGCATGAAATATTAGTTGTATGGATCTGAAAATTGTACAAATAATACTACAAAATGTACTCTAACCAACACATTTGGTCTGACTGAATTTGGATCTGTTATGAATTTTTTCTTACATTTTTACCCGAAACACTTGTTTTATACTAGTTTCGGGACTAGCCACAAACCCTATTTTCCACGGAGTGTAACTCCAAAAATAAAACGAACCACAAGATGAAATTTGTGCCACAACTACTTGGATATATTTCCTCAATGGCCTCCCAATTTCATGGTCTGAATCATTCTAGAAAAAAAAATTATTGTGAAAATGGTGAGATGACCTGTAAATAATACCTTAGAAAGTATCATTGAACCAAAATCATTGCTTAGCAATTTCGTACTATGACTTCAATTTTATCAAGACCTTTTTATGATGATGCATGTGAATGTATAAGCGGAAAAAATTAAGTAATTAAGAGAAATAATAGACAACTCAAAGAAACAAACCATCAACATAATGTACAATAGAAGTTGATAATGGAGTTCAGCAAAATTCGCCTACATCTCTGGGCCTTTGTCTTTAGTGAGGGAGGCTTCTCTATTCAAAATTCAATGCTTAAATATTCATCAAAATTACATAATTTATGTGTCTGACTAACTCATATTTATTCTTCTCTGTCTCAGGAACCTGACGCAACAGACGACACTGAAAAAGGAGTAATAGACTTCCTGGAAATTGCCTCCAAAGCTCAAGTACTCTTCACTGCTCAAGACAACTTGACCTTGGAAGTTCTTCCTCAACTTGATTCAAGATTATTGATGTTTCTTTCTTGATTCAAACCTCAAAATGGCTTGGTTTATATATCCATGAGGTAGAGGGATCAAATCCAAACAACCCACTTCTTGTGGCACTCAATTTGGGCCAATATCCACCAAGATATGGCCAAAACTGCCCAAAAATCCAATAAAATCCACTAACCCAAAGTTAGAAAACCTGCTTTCAAGAAAATAAAGGGCTAAGCTCATTTTCCTACATGCGTGCTCCATATTAAGGTCATATGGTGTCTATGTGTCCAAGTGCTAGCCCAAAGGCCTGTGCACTGGCCCCTTTTCCAAAATCACTGGTCATATGTGTTATGGGGATAGGATCGCGCCCTTGGGGTGCGCCTATCCCCTTGGTTCCATCCTCGATACATATGGTGAATAGGTTCCTAAAAAGCACGCTCAGGTGTTTAAGGAAAGGCACCCACACCCAATGCATTGTGGTCACAGGTTACAATCAAACCATGGGTTGGGGCTTAGCCCCAGCCCTCTTCCGCCCCATACACTTTATACCTTACCATAAATAATATATGGTGGGTTTTTTAACCCCAAACACATAGTTGGCGCATTGGCCATTGAATCTCTCCCAAATATTTTCTTAGGTAATGGGTCATGGGTTCGAATCCCATGAACCCCCAAAACTTTTAACTTCCATCCAGTGATACGGTGCCATGTGGCAGCCCACGTCTGGGCCACATGGCACCTCTTCATTTGCCTGAAAGTTTCCACTTGTCAACATCTGAGTGGATCTGACCTCTGCCCAATCAAAATATTGTTGTGTTGCCACATGTTTCAATCCTACGTCAGCATGATGAAGTCATGCTGATGTCATCATTGACTTTTTTTTCCTGTTGACCTTTTACCTGTTTGGGAAAACGGTCAGAGTACAATAACTCTTGCGTACAACATCTGTTTTAGACAGTAAATAAATGGTCGGAATTAGTGCGATGAGATAGTTGCAATTGAATTGGTTTCATTCGATTACAAGAACTTTCAGTTTTGAGCCTTTTCTAGACCTAGGGTGCCTCTTGGATCCGATTCTGGATCAATCATCAAAAGAATTTATCCTCTCTTGAATTTCAGCCTTCTTTACTTCACCTTCCCTCTGAAATTCAGCTTAGATATCCTTTGGTCACCTTAGTCACCTGTAGATATTCAATATTCTCAAGTGTTATTAAAATGAGAGAGCCTTGCCTCTTATTTATACTTTCATGTAGATTCCTCAAGGGGTTACCTTTTAACCATCTTAACCCACTTTCCTTATTTTAGGGTTAATCCACTTCTAACCACTTTTTCACTTAGTAATTTCTCCATTAAATTTATTATTTAAATAATTTCTTTTGTATTCACTTTGACTTATAGTACACTCATCACTTCACTTTATTATTTACCTTCTAAAATCTCTTAAACCACTTTGACTACTTTGACCTTTTGGGGCTTCTAGATGACTCATGAGGGTTCTCCAACTTCACATGGATATAATTCTCTAACCATGAGGATTTATGTGACATTACACATACCATTATAAATGGCATGACATGTAGTATCCATCTAGAATAGTCTTGACTGCAAATATATCAAAACTCATACCATTATCCATCAAACAAACTTGGGTCCATTACCCAAACCTGGGTTTTCCAAATTCACATGGCCATAACTCTCTAACCGTGAGGAGTTATGTGACGTTCCACATACCATTGGAAATGGCATGACATGTACTATCCATATAGAATAGTCGTACCTTCAAATATATTAAAACTCATACCATTATACATCAAACAAAATTGGGTCCATTACCCAAACCTTTGTGCTACCAAAATTCGCTACCGAACTTTCTCCAAGGGTTGACATCAATCACTAAGGCTTGACATCAATCTAAAATATCACTCTCCAATGGTTGACATCAATGACAACCAACAATCCATGCCAAATGTCCATTAACCTAAGCCAACTGTTTGACATGATTCTCCTTCTTATTACCCTATAATGAGATATCTTCCACCATTTTTCCTACAAAACACATTATTGACTCAAAGGTAATTATCTTAGACCAAGTATTTAATTTTTCCTTGTTTAATGAATGAAATGTGTTAATTACTTGAGTAGATGACAATACTGGAACATTCATGTAGTCTGTTGAACATGTCCTATAGTTTCCTTGATGGTTGAGATATTTGCAACATGCTACAACCAACTCATAGATATAGGTTCTGGAGAGAATTGTGTATGCATGGAAATCCACTATCTAATTTGGCCAACACTACAACAATAGAGACCCCATGCCTAGTTAATGTTCTAACCGATTCCTATAGTGTGCACGAGTTCATTGTGATTTCATGCCTTTGGTCATGAAATCATAATGAAATGACTTGTCAAGAGATTTTATTGTTTGAATTGGTTTATTCAAAACTAGAATTGTAATATCCTGACTATGTTTAGTGGATTGCACAGGATTATAAGTTCGAGAGATGTTAGTCTTTAATTTGAATTTCATTGTATAAATATCAAAGTCAATCACACCTGGAGATAGATATTGATAGACTAATATAGTATTAAGGAGGAATATCGCACTTTGTTCAAGCATCCATGTTCTCAGTTAATTTTGGAATATAAAGATTAGTTCATGTGAATTTCTCTGTTGCGTTCCTAAGCCTTAAGTGTTAGCAGACACACTTTTGGGAGAAGGAAAGGTGCCCTTCATCATAGAAGTAGCTTCCTAGTTTGTTTTGTTTATATATTTGTTACATTAGAATTGATTATAATTTCGTTATTGGAATTAATTCATTAAGTTCAATTCTTGTAGACAGTCTAATCATAATTCTATAGTGAGATCAATTAATTAATTTTGCAATTTCATTTATGTTGTAGTTCAACTAATGCTAGTGAACAAGAAGCTTCATGCTTCATTGTTTGATGGTCTAGTTGGTCATTCTTCGGACAAGAATTTCCTAGAGTTGCATATTGATGCAATCAATGATTACCATTCTTCATTGATCAACAACTTCCCATGATAAATGCCTTGATCACATGTATTAGCTTTTGATTGTGTTGCTTTTGTTTCAAGTTAATGGTTGTCAATATGACTAATAGATTGGATCCAACATAGTACTATTGGATATAAAAATCTATATCCAAATTGCAATTCAACCTTATAATTTCCACTTTCAAATGAACAATTAGATTGAATTTATTTCATAATTTATTGAAATGGTGTCTCTGAGATTTGTTCTGCATATATTTTACATGGTGCTTCATAAGTCTACAAACCTAGATTGATAATTAATGTACCAAATTATTGTTATATAATTTTCCCAACATGTGCAATTCATGAATAATTCATTTGATAGGTTGAGAAGTAGTTACATATGCAATGTAGGTATGTGATCCAAATTGGATCCTTTCAAAACTTTGTAATAAGAACCTAGTTTCTTTACATTTTGTAAATTTTGTAAGCATGCCATTTTTTAACTTTATTTTGTCTTTTTGGAAAAAATTGGAAGTGGAAACAAGCCATTGTTATGGTTGGCATTACAAAGAAATCCCATTATAAATGAAGGTTGTAGTGAAGAAGTACATCGACAAGGAGATGCAAGGAGAAATGGGGAATAATAATAACAGAGATGAGAGCTGAAGTAAGTAGTCTACTTGATGATTGGCGGAGAAGACATTGAATATATCCCATGATGAGAGAAGACTATTGTTGAACCATGGACATATACAAATTTTGTATTTTTAGTGAGTAACAATACACAAATTCTATGTATAACTCATCCCTTTGTATTTTTATCCTCAGAATAATAAAAATCCCATTTAAATGTTGAAATATGTGAGTTATTGCAATCTATGCTTTGGCTATTTTGGTTATGAGTTACAACAATCTATGCATACTCTGTTGAAGTGTGTTTTCATCCTATAACACTTGTCCACAACCATCTATTTATTGTTCGGTGTTTTCTTTTTTTGTAAAATCCATCCACAATCAATGTTTGCTTGTTGGGCATTTCACCCATTGTCTGAGAGTTGTGTTTACTCCCTCGACGAATTTACATACCCGTAGGAATTTTATTTACAACTAGTATAATTTACATAACCTTGGGCATTTTACCCTCTGCCTAGGAAAATTTATAGAACCTTGGGAATTTTATCCACTACCTGGGCGAATTTACATCTCCCTTGGGTATTTTATTCACTGCTGAGACAAATCCACTCGTTTGCTAGTCAATTATTTCCTTGGTTGCAATATCTAAATCCATTTTTAGACTCATTGCAACTCTTGTTTTTAAAAATATATTCCATAATTTCATTTTTTCACACAACCAAATGGTGATTCCCTCTTTCATTTTTTCTTTATTGTTTCCTTGGTATGATCAACAACCCATGGGCACAAAATATAGAGGTGTATCGACACTTCTATAGAAAAGTATATTTTTTCTAACTCGTTGTTGGAGTGAATTGTGGAATATATTTCTATTCGAACTGTTATGTAGCATGATGTTCAATTTCCCTTAGAGATGGAACTCATATTGGTTGTATCATAAGTTATTGATATGGAAGTTGTTAAATAGGTTGTTGGTTACTAATTACTACTCTATCATCTGAGTTATTGAACCAGGGTTCATGTCTTTTCGGGTTTCCAACAAAGCCTCTAAAACTATTGGCCCTCCTGGTGAACCAGATGGAAACACAACACACAGAATGCGCTGTGCAATCTCACCCGAGATAGATTTAAATGGGTTGTTGTAAGACTCAGGTCTTTACATCCCAGGATTGAGTATGAGATAGGGGTTCATTATTTAGGGCCATCTAGTATAAATGGTGATTGAAATCTACTATTATTCATGATTATGCATTGTCTTCACAGTTTATTCCCTTAACCCACCACTGTATTCCATAACAATATAATAACTCATTCATTAAGCACAAAAAATAACTGCTGAAAGAAAGTAAAGACATACATGCATTCATCACATTACACAGATATTACCATGGTTCACCCCCTACTAGGCTACGTCCACAAAGATTTGGCTCTTGGCTCCTTTATTATGGTAGTTCTGCATCTCCAACGTCGTGCACTTATAATTCTCCTCAGATGGGTAAGTTCTAAGTGAGGTGAACTAGATCGCACCAGGCTCCTAAGCCTGTAGTCTAATCCTCAGATCTTCCTTTCCTCCTCTCACCTATATCTCAACAGCTTACAAAATAGTTCATCACAACATTACATATCGTATCGGCTCATATATAACCAATATGAACAATACAAAAGTGAACTAATCGGGAACCAACCTTACACAACACAAAAAGGGAATCCACTATTATTCCTATGTATCTATATTTATATCTATCGGGCTCATTAACCGTTTAAAATGTATTACAAAACCCCTAAACCTACCGACGTTAGGTCTTCCTACCATGCGCACGTTTTGTTCTTCCTTCCAGTTGTCGCTTTCCTTGTGCACGCTTCCGTGCATGCATGCATGTTGTGTTTCCCTCCAGTTGTTACTTCAGTTTCTACACGCTTTCTTTCCCCACGATCGTTCTTCTTTCCACTTCAAACTTCCTTCTTTCCACTTCGGCATGTTGCTAACAGGCCCCCAACACTGACATGTGGCTTGTCCCAAGCCACCTAATCCTTTTGATCTTCCTCGGTCTCCTTGGTGACCGTCTGGAAATTTTCCTTGAGCTCTGTTGCTTTTGTCAGTGCCTGCGCGGTATTCTCCTTGATGGTATCCACTACCTGGGCTGCCACTTCATCGCTGATCAATCCAGCACATTCTGCCTAGGTCTGTGATATCTGTGTCTTAAATACCTCTGCCTATGCAAGCACTTCACCTACCCATTCTTGCAATGGCTCTATTTGAGCCTGGCGCTCCTATTTTTGCGTTTGCGTAGTGATGAGTTATGCCTGCATCTTCTTCATCTCCTTCATCCCTTTGACTCGTTCTTGGATTGGTATGGTATTCTACCTCTGCTTGAGCTCTTGGATCACTACATGGATCCTTTCCTCTTCCTGGTCCCACCGTTGGACCTGTGGATCCTCCTCCAACCTTGTCCAAAGTTGTGTTGCTTTATCGAACAAGTCAGCTGTTGTGCTAACCTGCTGATCTATTTCTTACAGCTGCGTTGTTTCTTCCGGTTTCCTTTGATCCTTAACTGCTGGTGGAGTGGTTGGTGTGAGTTGTTCTCGAAGATTCTCGATCTCCTTCTGATATTGATCAATTGCTTGCACAATCTGATCAATCTTTTCCATGGTTGCAACTTCCTCATTCTGCGCGGCTTGTGGAATCTTCTCATAAGTTCCTGCCACTTTCTGCTCCAGTCCTTTTAGGCACTCCCTGCCTTCCTCGGTCTCAGATTTGTCCTTCTCGTAGCCTACTTTCAATTTGTCATGTTCCTTTGTTGTCTACTTCAATTCGATTAAGTGTCTGTGTGTGCGAGACTATACCTCATGGTTGACACTCACCTGCAACCTATGTAATACCCCTGATGGTATCCTTGTCAACACAAGTTGGATCTGGTTCAATTCTTTCAAGGGTGTCTGCCCCACAATTTTGTCCATGTGCAACATGATGGAGTTGATATGGAATGTTGTGTTTGACTGCAATACCCCCTTTAATGTATGTTGATCTTCCTCTTGCACTCTTCCATCTGTCTACAGTACTGATGGATCTATACCCCTATTGCAGCTTGCTATTTGTGCTTCCCCAAATTTCTTGAGGAGCTCCCTCATTTCTGCCAGCTCTTTTTGCAGTTTGTCTCTGTGATGTGTTGCATGGTCAAAATCCATTGCTAGACAATCCTGAACCATTTTGGAGATCATTTCCACATCATCCTCTGTGATCGTATAGTCAAGTGATGTTCATTGCATATTTGACTTCTTGCATGCACCTCCTGCCTGCGCGATTGGTCTCTTAGTTCCCCCCAATTCCTGAGTGTTGGGATTTGGGGCGGTCTCCTACGCTCCCTTAGCCTGTTTCTGTTGCACGTTGGTCGGTTGTGTAGTCTCTTTCTTCCCCTTCTGGGTTCCTATATTCTTTGACCCTTCATCTTCCCAAGTCAACTTACCTTGGCTCGTTCTTGGTTTCTTGGGCACATGGATTTCTGGAGGTTGCATTTCCGCCTGCTCTGCCTCTCCTTCTATTGTTCTTTCCGGTACTTCTAGGGTAATGGCGGGAATCCTCCATTCATCGGACCATTCACTGATGACCATGTTTATGTCACCCTATGTGATGCAGTAGTCCATCTATAGCCACTGTTTAGCCGGATCATGCCTTGCTTGTATCCACATTGTTTGTCGCGTGGACTGGAAATTGGCAATGTACGCATATCGCGCAAAATCCTCTGGTGTTATTCTCCACGATCGGATGATGCCTTCCTATATGTCTCATATGTATGCTTCAAATATGATCCCATTCTCCCTATTATGTATGGCATGGGGCCCGACTCTCAGGAATAGGTATCTTATTCCCACTGGCTGTGGTCTGGTACAAAAAATTACATACCCTGGTTCTCACCATCCCATAAAGGCTATTAGGGTAATCAACCACGAGTAATGGAACTCAGTTCCTAGTTCCTGCACATCCTTGAAGTCCTCTTGGAATAAGTTTAGTAAATATGGCACCTAACTCATTAAAGTGCCTTCTGCGCACTGAGCTGCAACTGTAATGACTCCAGCTGGTACTTCCTCTTTGCGGCATTTTCTTAGCAATTTACAGGATAATATTTTTACGCACAATTGTGTGGCTGTGTTGTTGATTCATTTGATCATGATGCCTCTCGTTCCCTTAACGGTGCCATACTTCTTCTTCATTTCTTCTTCCGACACTTTCTCCTTGGATTTGTCATCCAAAATCAACGCGGGATCCATACCCTGGGTTGGTAACCCTGTTGTTTGCACGATAAGCTTGACAGTTATGGGGATGGGTTTGTCCAACCATATGTCCCCTCCATGTGTGACTGCTAACAATTGCTTGATGCATGTTGTTGCGTACTAGCCTCTGACAAAATGTGGTAGGTTCAGCAGACCTAAGATTCTTGTTTTCTCCAGCCCAATTGCCCACTGGTATGGTTGGTTAATCGGTTCTCCAAGATGAGTCGTGCCTTTGGTCTGTATAAATACCCTCTTTGCAAGTTCCGAGAACTTGGTCTCGTCTGACACGTCATGGTATGAATATTTGAGCTTCTCGACGTGGCCTAGTAGCTCTGGTCCTACCTGTACTCCAACTGGTATGCATGGTAGAACAATGTATGTTGCAGGTTTCTTGTGGGGTGAGCTTGGTATCTGTACTTTGTCTTCCTGCTGCGGTGGCTGGTTTGAAGTTTCAACAGCTTCTGGTTCCTCCCCTTTCAGCCATCCTAGCCAAGCCGAGGCACCTTCAGCGGTCTCCCCTGCTGGTTGTTCTAAGATGGTCGTTTGAGACCCATCTGACTCCACTACTGCTTCTGGATTCTATGTCATTCCATTAACTTCTAGGGATACTTCAGTGCTTTATGGTTTCACTTCCTTTTGGGTTTCCTCTTCCTGTCTTTGATGTTGCTACGTTGTTGCGGGTGTATGCACTTTCATGGGATTTGCTTCTGGTTGTTGAATCTCTTCCAAAATCGGTGTAGAATTTATCGGTATCATCTCTAGGGATGGGATTTTGTCGATATCAACAATCTCCGACTATTGTTGTTCATTCTCTTCCAACAGTCCTCATGAGCTAGTTTGAACCCTAGTTGGTCTAGCAGTCTAGCTTACTTCTGCTGGCTTCGGTGGTGCCATGGTGGTGACTGTCAAACGTTTGTTGGGTTCGAATAACTTCTGTAATTTTTGTAGTCTTTCTCTGTGCGTTCTAGCTGCTATTACTCTCTGTCTGTTCTCCTTTCACGAATAGGCTATTTGCTCCCATGTTCGCATGTTGTATTGGCTTGCCATGAAGCTTGTCGAGTACGCTTTCTTCATTATGGGTTTAATGCACCATAAATGTGGGTTCAATGCATATGTGGTGGTTTCGTACTTGCCATTACGCTTTCTTTGTCGTCTCCAATTGGCGTGATTAATGTGATGTCCCATCGGTCCTTTTTGTCCTTTAATTCCACCTAGTGTTGTCATGTCATACTGCTTTTGTTGAATTTCCTTTTCTCTCTTATTTTCCCTTTGTATATAATCGTCATTCTTGCCTTTGCCAAAAAAAAATTTCTAACTTCATATGGCCTTTCTATTTCTGGCGTATTGTGCCTTCTTTAGTTTTGTTTCCTTTTTTCTCTTTTTCCGATTTTTTTTATTTTTTTTTACTGCACGGTGGTATATTCTTGCGGTGCAGTACCTTCAGTCAAGTACTGGATGATATCTACGAAGTATTCATCAACAATCTATACTGAGAATAAGTGTGCATCTGAAAATTTGTCTTCTAAGTTCATAGGTTCTTCTCCATTTGTGACCCTTGATAGGTGGTCAGGTCCTGCATTTAATTTTCCTGGTTTAACTATTACTTCAAAGTAAAATTCTTGGAATAGTAGTAACCATTGACAGATTCTCCCCCCCAACACTGGCTTGTTGACTAGGTATTTCAGGGCTGAGTGATCTGTGAACATCTTAAAGTTTTTCCCCAATAGGTAATGCCTGAACTTCTGCAGTGCATAGACCATGGCTAGGCCTTCTCTTTTGATCGTGTTATAATTTTGTTCTGAGTCTGATAACTTTCTTCTTGTGAATGCTATCGGGTGATCCAAGTCTCATGTTCCTGGATGTGCCAAGATAGCTCCGAGTTCTATCACTGATGCATCTACATGCACATGGAATGTCTTTTCCCAGTCTGTAAATACTAGTATCGACTCGATGACCATCTTTTCCTTCAAGGTATCCACACCATGTTGACACTCATCATTCCACTGAAAATTTGTATCCTTCCTTAACAACATTTTCATTGGTGTTGTGATCTTTGCATTTCCTTTGATAAATTTCTTGTAATATACGGTATGGCCTAACGTTTCTATGAGCTGACAGACTATTTTTGGTGCTGACAAGTTAACAATGACTGTGATATTTGTCGGATCGACCAATAAACCTTGTTTTCATACTATATGGCCCAATAATATCCCAAACGTTGTTCCAAATATGCATTTCTTGGTGTTCAGTGATATCTGGCATTGTTTGCATTGTTCTAACATCAGCACTAAAACTTCCACATGGTTTTTCAACAAGCTATATACTGTCCAATCATCCAGGTATACTTCAAGAAATTGATGGATGAATTCCTTAAATGTTGTGATGACCACTCTGGAAAATATTGTTGGTGAATTCTTTAGTCCAAATGGCATGACTGTGTACTAATAAGATCCTCATTCTGTCATGAACGTGGTCTTGTGTTTGTCTTCCTGTGCTATCTTAATCTGATGGTAGCCCAAGAATCCATCAGTGAATGAGTAAGCCTCATGTCCTCCCACATTCTCTAACACTTCATCTGTGAACGGTGTAGGGAATGGGTCATGTAGGCATGCATCGTTCAACTTCCTCAAGTCGATGCATATCATGATCCCTCTTCCTTGTTTCTTGTCCTATACTACCATTAGGCTTATCCATTCTGACTCCTCCACTAGTTCGATGATGCCGGCTTCGAGCATCCTGTCGATCTCATCTTTAACTTTCTATTTATATATAGGGTTTAGTCTGTAGGGTAACTTTCTAATAGGTCTCTCTTTAGGTCTGAATGGTATCTTCATTTCACCCAGTTCTCCGGCTATACCCTTCATCTCTGTGAATGTTGTGGGAAAGAGGTCACTGTATTCGCATAACAACTCTGTGATACTTTCTACTGTTTTCTCATCCCAGTAATCTCCAATGCTGTCCATTTTGGGTTGCTCGATTGTCCCTATGTTAACTTTATTTTCCTTGATTGGCACGAAAATGACTTTTGATTCGATGGGTGGTCCTTCCACATCTCTCTCGCCCTCTACTTATTCAATCTAAATATTGCGCGGATCATCTTTGTCTGGGTTTTATTCCTATACATGGTAACATGACAGTAGTTCCTTGACTATCTGCTTATTCTGTTGTTTCTCTTCTATGATAAATTCTATTTTTGGTTCTTTGATGAATATCACTCCTCTGATCTGTTTAAGGGCTGTGTCTATGTTGGGGTTCTCATGCTCAAATTAGAAAGTGACTGTGAAGTTCTGTTGCAATGTCCTCCATGTTGTAGTTCCTTTGCGCAATTCCTGATCCGTATACCAATTCACTGGTATGCCTTCTAGAGTATGTATGAAGTGATGAGGTCATTCCTCTGGTGGTGTCATTTTCCACAACGTTCTACACGCCTCCAAGTGTTCCGCTAATGCTCTGTGTCCTTCATATTTATGTTGTGTATTGTTTTTCTATTCTACGCCGAACCTTATGCGCAGTAACCTCTTACATTGATACCAGTCTGTGATTGTATCTTTGTGTGCACCCCACCATCTTGTCGGTGTGGCCTTTAGTGCTAAGTCAAGTGCTAATAGTCTCTAGTTCTCCAACACTTCGTCTTCATACTGTGTCAAGAATGTTCCAAATCATTTATTCTGTGGAAGCTGGGTGGTTCTCTGATTTCTGTGCCTACCCATCTTATTGCGTGGTCTATTCTTGCACATCTTCTTGTGGATACTTCATGTAGCCTCTACTGCCAATTTTGTAAACCGGTGTTTGAGTCTGTTGCACATGAAGTGATGCTCTGCCAACTGAGTATCCCGTATGCAGTTGGGTTTACGTAATCCTCATCACGCGTAGTTGTTCTGTACAACTGGTTGATTTCCTCTAAGTCTAGACAATTAGGTTCTACAAACCTCTCCCCTTCGGATGGGTATAATGGAGCAATGCCCCTATATTCTCTTGAATCAAATGTCATTTTCCTGGTCTTCAAACTGATTATGGCCTGGTTGTCAAACACCCAATCAAGACCAAACAATGTCGGGTAGGGTGTTGTGTTGTCTACTATTTCAATGACTTCAAAGTCTTCTTTAGTGTGCACTCCATCAAGATCTACTATCACTCCTTCATCCCTTGTTTCGGTTGAAATCCACTGAATATTCTTTTTGTTCTGTTTCCTTTTTTCCAGAATCTTCACTAGTAGTGTTGGACATTCCTCTGTATCATGGT
The DNA here is from genome assembly GCA_009831015.1 of Picea engelmannii. Taxonomy (NCBI): domain Eukaryota; kingdom Viridiplantae; phylum Streptophyta; class Pinopsida; order Pinales; family Pinaceae; genus Picea; species Picea engelmannii. The sequence continues at coordinate 111,704 of ML794809.1, read as the reverse complement.
CTGATGCACGACAATACATACAAGTTGTTGGTGGAAGTGGACATTCCCTTGCATAATGTCTCAGTTGCTGGTAATTATGACATGTGACTAGTCCTCTACCTTGTCTGAAACCTCCTCTGGTTTGTCCTCCTCCTCGGTAGCTCGTTCGATCACCTCTCAACGCATTATATTGTGGTGCTTGATTGTACTGTGCAGTATTGTACTAGGGATGTGCCATGTTGTACTATGGTTGCGCATTATTGTATGGTTGTTGCACAGTATTATATTGTTGTTGCACAGTGTTGTATGAAGTTGGGGCCTGATTGAACTATGGCACTGCTTGCCCAATCATCATTTCGACCTGTACCCTATATGCATCCGATGTTCTTTCCCGCATCAACTCCATAGTTATGCAATCTTTATCATCGTGGCCCACTGACTTGCAAAAGGTGCAATATGAACTCTTTGGAACTGTCTGGTACTTCTGCATCATCGTGCAGTGATAAGGGTCGTGACTCGGTTTCTTGCATATTTCTCAACATAATCCTCCCATTGGTAATGGATTCGACATTCTTGCTTCCATATACTGTGAAAATGTTGGACATCCGTTCTTGTGGTGTCCTTCTATCCTTCATGTGGTACACCAAACGACTTCTTGTTTGTCCTTGTTCTTATTATGGTTCAGCTAAAACGTGAGATTCTTCAAATCCTCCTTCAATTCTTCAATAGCTGGGTTTACCTGCTGGTATTGGTTCTCCTCCAGTTGCAAGGCTTCCTGCAGAGCCGCTGCTTGCGTTTGAAATTTATGTTTTTGTAAAGGGTATTTTAAGTGTGGTAGTAGTGAGTTGACAAACAGGTGTCGATGTTGCATATTGGTCATAAGGTATTTTAGCTTTCCCTTCAGTCGCTTCAATATCTGATCAATCTCTCATATAGATTCTCTTGGTTTCTGTCTTATTTCGATCATCTCATTCATGTACCAATCCTATGAGATCGACTTCTGAAATTCATTAATCAATAACTTCTTAATGTCTTCCAGTGTCCTTGTCATCCCAGGGGCACTGTTTGTGTCTAAGCTCATGTACCAGTCTAGTGCACAGTCTCTTAGCGTAATTGCTAGCTGCGTGAGTTTGGCATATTCATCAATGATATGTTTTCCTTCCTAGATCTTTGCGCAAATGAACAAATGCTTCTCAGGGTATTCTACTGCTTCTCCTCGAAATTTTGGTAATCTGATGGTAGGATCGTGTCCTTCCATTTTGAATATTGAACTACTACCTCATCCGCGCGGTGTAGATACTTGACTAGTGCTTCTGAACTAGCTCCTCCAGTTGTTTCTCCTTGTGTAGATGTACTTCCTTCTGTCAGACTTCCTCCAAACTTTAGTTGTCTAAATGGTGGTGTTCTCTTTGGTGTATTAGTCGAACATGGGTTTATGGGTTCCACACTGACATTAATATGGATAGGATGGTTTCCTTCTCCTCCCATTCTTGGACCTCTCGTTTTCCTCTCCTATGTTGCACATAGGATTTCATCAATCTGATCCACATCCCAAAGATCCTCTACCTCTTCCTTGTCGCTCGCCAAGCCTTCCCTCGCGGATATAGCTCTCTTCTTGGTGTTCACCTTTTATTGGTAGGATTCTCCGCTACGCGTCTTTCCCGATGACACCAAGATCCACTTGATCTGGTCGTCATCCATCATGATCGGTTCCAAGGGTTCCTTGTCCTTCTTTTCTTTATTCTTACCTCCTTCCATTTATCCCCTTTCTGTCAGTGCTTCCCCCCTTCCCCCATGCACGTAGGGAAGTTTAGCTGTCTGATTCCATTGTCATTACACCTTTGTTATATAACAATATCTTGATAGAAGTATACAGTGATCGAATGTACCTTCCTCGAGGTCCGTGTATAAATTCTTGCTCTTCTACACTGTATGAATTCACTATGTCAACTGCAAACTCTGTTATGAACCCGACAACAGTATTGTCAATTTGTTGTCATTTATGAAGTCTACTGCGCGGGTGAATTTGTTGTTCACCTGTTGTAACTACTCAATCTGTACTGGGGTCCAATCTAGCTGTCGAATCTGGTTTGTCGTGTGGTTATCCTTCAACCTTGGTATCCACTCCTGTAGCAGAGGCGAAAGATCACAGAAAAAGACTTCAGGTAAATCAGTAAACGCGTATTTTTCCAGATATTTTCCCAGTGTGATTCTATGGTTTATATTGTCTTTTTGTGCAAACTCTAGCTCTTTCGTTCTCAACCAAGCTTTGATTTCTTCTTTTGTGGGGTTCCACGGTCTCAACATCCCCTTCAAATGGCTCATTGTTGTCTTATTTTTCTTTATTCTTTCCTCGCTCAATCTATCTCCTCTACTCAATCATCTTCTTGTTCCTTCTAACGACAACAGAACCGTTTGTTGGTTACTAACTACTACTCTGTCATTTGAGTTATTGACCCAGGGTTCATGTCTTTTCAGCTTTCCAACAAAGCCTCTAAAACTATCGGCCCTCCTGGTGAACCAGAAGGCAACACAACACAAAGAATGTGTTGCGCAGTCTCACTCGAGATAGCTTTAAATGGGTGATTGTAAGACTCGTGTGTTTATATCCCAGGATTGAGTATGAGATAGGGGTTCATTATTTAGGGTCAGCTAGTATAAATGGTGATTGAAATCTACTATTATTCGTGATTATGCATTGTTTTCACAGTTTATTCCCTTAACCTGCCATCATATTCCATAACAATATAATAACTCATTCATTAAGCACAACAATTAATTGCTGAAAGAAAGTAAAGACATACATACATTCATCACATTACACAGATATTACCGTGGTTCACCCCCTCCTGGGCTATGTCCACAAAGATTTGGCTCTTGGCTCTTTTATTATGGTAGTTCTACATCTCCAGCGCCATGCACTTACAATTCTTCTCATATGGGTAAGATCTAAGTGAGGCGAACTAGATCGCACCAGGCTCCTCATCCTGCGATCTAATCCTCAGATCTTCCTTTTCTCCTCTCCCCTATAGCTCAACAAATTACAAAATAGTTCATCACAACATTACATATCATATCATCTCGTACATAACCAATATGAACAATACAAAAGTGAACTAATCGGGAACCAACCTTGCACAACACAAAAAGGGAACCCTCTATTATACCTACGTATCTCTATTTATATCTATCGGGCTCTTCAGTCATTTACAATGTATTACAAAAACCATAACCCTACCAACATTAGGTCTTCCTCCCATGCGTACGTGTTGTTCTCCCTTCCAGCTGTTGCTTTCCTTGTGCACGCTTACTTGCATGCGTGCGTGTTGTGTTTCCCTCCAAATGTTACTTCAGTTTATGCATGCTTTCTTTCCCCACGATTGTCCTTCTTTCCACCTCAGTCTGCTGCCAACAAAGGTTGTGGAAGTTATTTGTTATGGAATTTTTTAAAGAAGATACAAAATCTATGGAAAAGGTAATGAATTCAAATTACACAAACATCAATTTGAAGAAGCATTCAAATTACAAGGGTTGTATCTATATACATGCTTTATGTTTGCATAAACATTAATATTTGAGACAATCCACCTCTTAATATAAGGAATAGTGATTACTCTACGTACATGCTTTCTTTTTTCATAAAATTTCGATTATGTTGAATGGATAATAGATGAGATAGAAGTTCTTTTGTACACTAAGATTTAGACCAGAGAGAAACACCTTAGGTTAACACATTAATTAGTGCACCAATGTGCACTATCTATATAAGCACACCAATGCGCACTATCGATATAAGTGCATCGACCAAAACCTTTTTCAAGAACCTCCAACCGCTCAAAATTTTTAGTTCTAGTGAAAAACCATTAAAACCTCCAGTCAAACCTCTACTAACAGTAGAAGAGTTTTTAGCAAATATTTTATTGATAATTTTTTCCAATCTTGTAACACTAAAAACCTTCACAAAAACCTTATCTAGAAGGTGTTTTCCTTGTAGTGGGTATCAAGGTTGTAAGGATCTTTGTTAGTTCCTTGGTTTATCAAAGAAATTATTCCAAGATTATTTTGTCATGTTATGTGTCCTTGATCAATTAAAGTCATTAATTTCATGGGATCTCCCTCATAGTTTTGGGTTTCCTACTATTTCTAGTGAATTTTTTGTTTGGGTATGTGCCATTTTTCTTCTTTCAATTTCTTCACTTTTGATTCTAACTTCCATATTATTTTATTGTTTTCTTCTTCTTTCCTTTTTCCTACTAGATATTGGTTCCTATCTCATTTCCATGTGGCTTGTAATTGCTTGAACTACATCATTGTAGATCTTTAGATTTGTTCTCTGTAGATGTGATATGATAGTATATAGTAGTCGTATGATGAACCATTCAATCCTTTTCTTTTCTATAATGTTGAATCCAAGTTGTTTGAAGGCCTCTCAAAACCTGTTATCATAGAGGATCATAGTTTCTCATAATAATTAAACAATTTCTCTAATATGTGCAAAGGTTGAGGGCTCCTGTGCTAGTTAAAGTAGAATTAAATTTTGTGTCTACATTTGTACATGTGTTCATTGTTTCCTCTCTTTTGAACATTTATTGCCATGTCATTTATTCTTTCCTAACCATGCCCTTGAACATGGCCCACTTTTTTTTTTCCATGATTCCATCATTTTTATCCCATAATACTTGTACTTGAACAAAATATGATATTCTCCATTTGTAGTACCATCAAATAGTAGTATTCTCATCATATATGCACAGGTCATTTCCTTGTTTTAAATTCATTCTAGTCTTTATCTCTATCTTCTTCTTTGAGTTCTATTTCCTAATTTCTTCTCAGATGGTTCTTCATCTTCTAGTTGGGATTCCATTTCGGATCATTCATTTATTTCTTCTTCTCAAGTTTCTACATAGTCAGTGGTTTGAATTTGAGCTAAGGTTTGCCAATGTATCTGTAGCTAGCGTACATGATTTTGTAGCTAGTGAACATGCATTTGTAGCTAGTGGAAAGGATTTCTATACATGCATAAAGTATGTTTGTATAGCTAGTGGACACGCATGTACTAACAATAAAAAATCAATGCCTCTATTGCATAGTTCATGTATGATTTCAACAAGATAGGAAGGACAACAAATAAAGTAAATGCATCATTCAATAAGCTTAAATAAAAAAACTACAATAATTCATCAATCATTGATCATCACATTCAAAATATAAAAGGGAATCAAAATGAGTGTTTTGGAGCCAAGTGAGAAAACAAGAGTGACACATCTAATCCCCAACCAATATTCTCAACTAACATGGAACCATCCTTCCTTCATAACCTACTTCCATCTTCTATCCTATCATTCCCTCTATTGAACTAAGTTGGAGCTACAACTATGTTGACCTAACTCCATATAAAACCCATAAGTAGAAGTGTCACATCTTGACCAACATTCCCCGGCAGGAAACGGGAAGTCGTCATCACATGTCTAAGGGAGCATGGTTTAACACAACACTTTTACAACTCCAGGTTTTGGAGGATACACGGTGGGAAATGCCTCCATCCCTATTGATAGAACTCAGGTCAACACCCTATATCGATCCATACAGTGAAACTACTGTTCTTAGAGTCATGTCATTGAACAATCACTCTAGGCAAGTTGTGCGTCTGGTCAAAAACACACTTACCACAGATCATAACAATATTTGAAATCATAAGTAAAGTTATAGTACTAACTATCTTCTTGATGTCTACGACATCCAATTTACCTCAACACTACAACAAATTGGCTAATACATATAGATCATTAATATGTAGGTTAGCTCACCAATATTCATATTCATATTCATACACATACATCACAAATTTTCATATGAGAATCCATATTTGTATTAAGATTAATTTAAGAAATGAATACTTATTTGCACCATGACTCACATATGTTATACATTCACAACACAATTTTGAACTCGTATCCATGTACTGAAATTCCACATTTAAGCTCGCATGTTTAAATAGATCACAAAACTATCATCATCATGAACATATAACCATAACAATAACATTATACAACACATAAATAGGTCCATGTGTACACATCTCAGATGTCTATATATGTCTAACTGAACCCAAATAGTTATTGAGTAATTAATTACTAAGATGAGTAAAATCGAAGTTCTAATTGCCTAAGGCCAAATATGGGTAATACAAGAGTCGCCACCCTAAATAGGTCTAGGGTCTCCCAATTCCTTCAATTGTGGTCCAATTAAATCTAGATTTTGGTTCGGATTATCAGATTCCTTGTGAAGAGCATGGTAGAACTGATGAGGATAGAGAGGAGAAAGTATTAGGAGGAAAAAATCGAAGAAGTCCTGGAAAAAAATATGTAAAAGACAAAAGAGAAGAAATGGCAGAAAAATAAATAGAACTAGGGAAACAACATACCCTTCCTAATATAATGGGTAAAAGAACCACAAGAAATCAAAGCGGGATGGATCCATCGAGGGGTGGATTCCAAAAACATATTAGTGAGTAATGAATATGGTCTCTTGGAATTGTAGGGTATTAGGCAATAAAGAAAAAGTGGAATCATCAATGAGTTTGGTCAAAAGGGAAAATCCCTCAATTCTCCTAATCCAAGAGACAAAATTAGAAGAGAATGAAGTGGTGCTCCAATGTGGAAAATTTTAGAAAAATAGTGAAGGATTGGTAGTCAGTGCTAGAGGAGCCTCGAGGGGATTATGCAATGTTTGGAACAATTCTCTTTGGCGGACAACTCATAACACAAATCATAACATTGCAATTTTTCAATAATTGTACCCTACAAAAAAAAAATTGTAAATAAAAGAAAATATATATTACCTTAAAAGAATCAAAACAATACAATGTTCATTGTTTTCCACCTGTTCCACCACAACATGGAAACCAAAACAGGTGGCTTGCAAAAAAAACTTATATTCAACCATAACTGAAATTCTAAAATATGACGTGACAAGTGTCATGCTCCAAAAGTATGACGTGGCTAGTATCATGCACCAGAAAATGTGTCTAACATGGTTGTTTCCATACACCAAGGAATTTAACAAAACTGAAAAAATCTGAAGTTGGTTCTTGATATGCAAAAAGAGAGAGAAGCTAGAAGTTTGGAAAACCCGGGCGTCCATCAATGTTGTAGGTGAAGACAAACCTTTTTCTACAAGTCAGACAATGTGTTTTATCTGGTGCACCTGACAGGGAGTCGAACAGGAGGTCCATGTGTCGACTGAGGATGCCCTGGTTGTGAATTTGGTCCTCTAGGCTCCGTCGCATATCAAGGATCAGCTGAAAGTGGTCTTCCAAAAATCAGTGTGGATTGAGCAGAGGCTGCTCAATTTTCCCAGCCATGTCCTTGTGAGGAGTTGTGTCTGCATCAAAAGTTGTTGGTGGAATTTCTTCCATGGCTAGTCCAGGTGTTTTGTTCCAAGATATCTAATCTGTCAGCCAACTAGAGGGAATTTCTTCCTCCACCATGTAACTGCCTTGCTCCAAAGGTCGAGCCTAGGGTCTGGTGATGATGCAAGGCTCAGGTGGAGATTCCAAAGGCTGCATCTCGAGAGGAGGAATTTCTTCATCCACATGGTAACTTCCAGGATCAAGCATGGTATCAGAGAGGGGTGGAGGTGAGTGTGGGGCATTAAGGGAAGGCAGAGGAAAATCAAGCCAGTTTTGGCCAATGCCAGGAGAGCTGGTGATTGGAGGCGATGGTTGTGAGGGATCAGGGCGGTTGCACCGAGCAATGAAGCTATAATATTGTGGCCCTCTTTTGGGTTTACCACGCTCTCCGGGCATGGTGGAAGAATTGCAGCAGAGAATGGAGCAAGGAGGCCAAATAGAGCTCTGGTCTAGAGAAAACCAGGCTAGAGGTACAACACCAGTGAGATGGAAACTAAAGAGCAGAGGTATGGATACCACAGGACATAGGGGAGAATGCCTGTAGCAAAAAGGCTTGGAATACAGGAAGAACCAGAGAGCCGACTAAAAATGAAGAATGACAGAATCCCTGAGGGCTCTTACCTTCATACAGGTCGGTGAAATGACTGTGAGGAGCACCATGAAAGCGAATGTGACACAAACCCAATGCTTAGTACCTGCTCCAGTACTCTAGCTCTAGTTCATGTGGGGAGCCATTAATTTCCCTGTGGTGAAGCGACGCACTATCATAATTGCAGCGCAAGACCCTGTCGTTCAAATGGGTTGGATGTTTGGCTGGCGACTGGGGGTAATAACTCCCCTGGTTGTATGCACGTCGAATTTCTCTAGATAACCATCTGTCACCCCATTCGAGATACCCTACAAAACTTATTGTTTTCATACCAATCAACAATTAACTATATATATTACAATAAAGCTTACTAAAAAATAAAAAACCAATAACAATTTAAAAAAATAAATCATAAAATCAAAGATTAAGTGTGAATCATTCTTCTTTTATAATTATTTCAAAAGAATAAATCATAAAATCAAAGACTAACTATGAATCATTCTTCTCTTATTATTATAAAAGGTAGAAATTAAATTTATTGACAACTAATTATTAATTAAGAAAAACAAAATTATTTGCATAGATTTTATGCGAAATCATAAATATCTAATTTTAAAATCCAAGTAAAATATTTTTTCCAATTTAATATTAATTTGTAATTTTAATAATATTTTTTATGATATGAAATAATCAATATTCTTATCGTTTTATGTTTTATGGTGTGAAATAAAAAATAATTGTTCATAAGAATATAATTAACTTATGATATTACTTTATCTAATTTATCTAAATTAAATAATTTTCATGAACTTTATCTAATTTATATAAATTAAAGATTTTTTTGTTTTTTTAAATTTTAAAATTAAAGATTTTTTTTTAAATTATTAAATTTGTTATTAATTTATATTTTAAAACCAATTTTTTTTTTTTTTATAAAATGATAAATATATTTTATCATGATATAAAATTTAAAAAAAAATTGTTCATATATATTTTTATAATATGAAATAAAAATTATTTTTTCCACATAATTGAAAGTATTTGTGTTATTTTTATAGTATGAAATAAAAAATTATTTTTCCATATAATTCAAAGTATTTGTGTTATTGTGATTTGAAAGACAAAATGATCTATTGACATAATTAAAAGCATTTATACTCTTAAATAAAACAAAATATTTGTATTTGTATTTATGTTTATATTTATCTTTATGTAATACCTGTTTCATAAAGCTTAGCAGACTAATAATCATAAGTTACAAAACATTTAGAATAAAATATTTATATTTATATTTTATAAAATAATTTCTAAATTAAATTTTAACATTTAAAATAAAATATTTGTATTTATATTTTATAAAATAATTTGAATAATTTTCAAATTAAATTATGTGTTAATGTTATATAATATAAAAAAATAATTTTTAAATTAAAAATAAATTATTATTAATATTAATATAAAAAATAATACTGATTGCATTTATATAATTAACCTAAAACTATTTAAGTTAAATCATAACCCTAATTCTATGGTTGATGAATGAACTATGAAAAAAGAAAGATAACCCTTCTGATTCTATGATTCTTTCCATTCTTCATATATATAACTGGAATTGATAGCTTTTTTATTTCCTTCAACATATTTACTTTCTACAGCCATCTGCCTAATTGTCTCCGGTAGGAATCAGAATTTTCAGTTTCTTAGGCTCTATTGTAATGGATGTAAACCCCCTCTGCTGCACCATCTCATTCCATATATAGTCCAGTATTTAGTTCGGATTGTACTGTGAGCGGGGTGCACTCTTTTTACTGCCTCTGTTGTGCCTGCTGCAGACGGAATAACAGCTTACTCTTTCAATCCCCGTAGCCACTAGTTTTCTGTGGATTAACACCACCCATTAGTACAGTAAGCGAGAGGAGGCGGCCCAATGACTCTGGAATTGTCCCCCTCAATTTGTTGCCTTGCAGTTGTAGCATAGCCAGAGATGATAGATTTCCTATAGAAGATGGTATGAATCCGTACAAACTGTCGTATGGGATTTGGAGAAAAGTAAGGCTCTTCCATTGGCCCTGAAAAATATGGGAAACATTGGCAGATAATTTATTATTTACCAAGGAAATCGATCCTATACAAGGCATCTGAGAGAGCTTAAATGGAAGAGAACCACTGAGATTTGCATTGCTCATCTGCAGATCGATCAAACTAGTCATACTCGTTAACCAAGTAGGAAATTGGGACAGAAATGCGTTTCCATCCAGCATTTCCATCCAGATGAAGAGTCTCTAGGTATCTAAGTTCTTGCAGGAAAGGAGGGATGGAACTGTTAGACGAATAACTTGAGCGATTTTCTTCACGATTTGCTCCGCGATTTGCTCCTTTGATTAGTTTAGTTAACTGTCAATTAGTTGGTTTCTTGTTTTCATCACTGAGTGAGCTGTTAGTCGCTTCGTTATTTACGAAGCATTTCCATGCATGTAATTCCTTTATATATCCATTCAATAATGAGATCCGTGTGGTGTTTTGTGCTATTCTGTTCTGCGGTTCTTGGTAAATTCGTTTTCTGTTTTCTCTGTTCTATCAATTCGTTTTTCTGTAGCTGCAGATTTGTTTTCATGGTATCAGAGCAGGCTGCAGATCCAGCCTCTGTCCAACTTGCTGAATTGCAAAATGTTTTTCAGCAAGCTCTGTAAGAATTGCAAATCTATTTTTTTCTGTGCAATTTGTTTTTTAGCCGCCGGTATATAATTTTTTGAGCAGAAAATGGCCAGCATGAGCAACCAGGCTCTCATGCAAGCACCTGTTTTGAACGGGT
>ML794809.1:58316-73453 GCA_009831015.1 Picea engelmannii | reverse complement strand
GATATTTGTGGTGTTGGAAAGTTCTTGATGTGCAAAACAACATGGAGAGCTTGGAACTTTGTTAGTAAAGTTTTGACCCAAAAAATGACCATTTAAGTCTTCAAACAAAGTCCAAAAATATCTAGATCTCAACTCACCAAAAGAAAATTTGCCCATAAAATGGACCTTACAAAGTAATAGCTCCAGGTTTTTTACCTAGAAAATATCAAAATAGATGATAAATTATATAATGATCCATTTTAGATCAATAAGTTACCATTAATAACCATAAATCCTACAACTTTAAATTATTCATGTTTAGAAACTCATCCAACTAATAAAACTATAACCAAACCTTTTAAAAATCTCTTAATTTTATAACAGCTTTGTACCCTACCAAACTTATTTCTTGGATACCAATAATAACAAAGCTTACCTTAAAAATAAAAACCAATAACAATTTCAAAAGAATAAATCTTAAAATCAAAGATTAAGTGGGGATCACTCTTCTCTTATTATTATAAAAGGTAAAAATTACATTAATATATTAATAACTAATTGCTTATTAAATAAATAAATTAACAACTAATTACTCGTTAAGAAAAAAAAACTTTTTACTTTACATGGATTTTATGTCAAATCATAAATATTTAATTTTAAAGTATAAGTAAAACATTTTTTTCAATTTAATATTAATTTGTAACTTTAATAATATTTTTTTTATGATATGAAATAATCGGTACTCTTATGGTTTTATCTTATAATATAATACATATGTTATAATATAACATATGCACTATATTATATAATGCATATGTTATAATATAACATATGTACTATATTATATAATACATATGTTATATAACATATGTACTATATTATATAATACATATGTTATATAACATATGTATTAATGGTTTTATATTGTGAAATAAAAAATTAACCGTTGATATAATTGAAAGTAAGAATTCATGTAAGTCGTATAAATTTAATTTAAATTCAAGGAATTTTGTAATTTTAAATTATTTTTTTTTAATTTTAAATTAATTTTTTTAATTTTAAATTAATTTTAAACTTTAATTTATTAAATTTATTATTAATGATTTTGTCTAATTATTTTATGAAATGGTTTTTTTCGCCGAAATCCAGTGATATAAATCTACATTAAACTATTATTTTATGTTGTTTAAAATTTAGTTTTGACTGTAGAAATGGATTCAACATGATGAAAACCCTAGGACACTCGAATTATACAGAAATAATCACTCAAATATGTGGATCTAACAATTTCCTGTCAGAGTTCAGGCAAAAGTCCCTGAAAAAAATAGCCAAAGAACATTCATTTCATAGAACATTTAGACTACGACATTATTTGTTAAATTTGGCAACATCAACAACCATTCTCCAATGAGAGGCCATATGGGCCACCCTAAGGATAGCCAGGGAGATTTGGAGAATCAACCAGCTTGTGAGGTATTGAAAAAAGCCAGGGGTAACGCACAACCTCTATGAGTCAAACCAAAATTCAGGACGAACGAGATGTTATGTAAGTCTAATGCAAAAGTCAGGGGGAACGTACAAGCTCTGTGAAAATAAACAATCTAGTGAAAAAGTCGGGGGGAACGTACAACCTCTATGAGCATAGAAAGACTAGTGAAAACATCAGGGGGAATGTACAACCTCTATGAGCTTAGTCAAGCCTTGTGAACCATGAGCAAAAGTCAAGGCATCTAGCAAAAGTTAGGTTGACTGTAAAATTCCTATGAGCTAGAAACAAACGATTTTCCTAATATTGCAAATGATATAAATGTATTGATCTAGTGCATTGGAATGTGTAACAAATTCCACCATGAAGAGAAACTTGAATTGCCATGTAAAGAGTCGAGTTGTAAAAGTCAAAGTTGCATGTCTAGGTCAAAGTCAAAGTTGTCAATTTTGTCACATGTTGCATGTTGCATGCATGACATGCAGTGCATGCATGCATGACATGTGCATGTTGAGTTAGTTCGCATGTAGTGCCAAGTCACAAGGGCAATTTGGATTCCTAACTGAAGTATAAAGTCAAATTCTAATTCCGAACTCAAGTATAAAGCTAAGTTATGACAAGCATGCATTCAAGCTGCTAATTCGAGCCATCTCCTTCTCCTCTCCACTCCTTTATAAGTAGAGGTTGACCCCTCATTCTACAAACTTGTTATTCAGAGTAAGGGTGAAGGAGGAGAGGCAACAAAGGAGTCTTAAGGCAAAAAAAGTTCCCTGCAGACAGTGTTGTGTATATCAGTGCAAAAGACGATGAACTTCCCTGTAGACAATGTTGTGTATATCAATCCAAATGACAGCAAAAGTTCCCTACAGACAATGTTGTGTATATCAGTGACAACAAAGTTCTATGCAGACAATGTTGTGTATATCAGTCCAAAAGACAACGAAGTTCCTTGTAGATAGTGTTGTGTATATCAGTCCAAAAGACAACGAAGGTAACCTGCAAACAGTGTGGATATATATCAGCAGAAAAGGTAGAAAATGAGTCCTAAGGCAGTGTATGAATTCTATCCACAGTGTTGGTATCTAACAACATATTAGGACAACAAGGTCTCTCTGCTTTTACAGGTTACACAGTCACGTCAAAATAATTTTGACAAGCTCATTTAAGAGTGGATTTTTCATGGTGGATATTTGTAAGTGATCATACATTATTAATGCAATAAGGGAAGATCATTTGTTGGGGTTTTCTCCCTCTACATGGTTTCCCCAGGGTATATGTGTTTTTGATGTGCATGGTTATTTCTATTCAGTTATGATTCTACATTATTGAAATGTATTAAGTTGGAATCAAAGTGTTGAAGAATTTAAAGAAATAATCCGAGTAAGAACTCAAACTCATAATTTAACATGGTATCAGACCTTAGGGTGTGTTAAGCTTGTTGAAGTACAGTAGCAAGGTACACATAGATCCAAGTGATCTTGATCAAGTTTCTAGTGTGCGGTCCATGGCATCCTCCATTTTAGTCAGGGTTGAGGATAGGCTTGAAGGAGCTACCAACTTCAATGTGTGGAAGCTATGGATAACAAATATTTTGCAGGAGCATGATGTTGAGTAGTATGTGACCATAGTGGTTGAGGAACCCACCACTAATGCAGGAAGAGAGACCTTTAGGAAGATTCAAGAAAAGGCCAAGCAATCATATTTGACTCATTCAAAGACAGTATAATGTCAGTGATGACTTCGTTAATGAATGCCAAGTACTATATAGATACCTTGGTGAATCTGTATGAGAAACATGCTCCAAATCAGAAGAGGACACTTAAGCACAAGCTTAAGTATTTGAAGATGGAGAAAGTTGAATCAATAGCATTTTTTTGTTCCGAGATAGCCTAGATCAGATATCAACTTTTGGTCATAGTGGATGATGATGACTTAGTGCAGGCCATATTTGATGGTCTTCCTTCTTCATGGGAGACCTTATTATCCAGTGTAAGTGGGATAGAGATTCAGGCCACATTTGAGAGGTTATGGCATGATTGCCTCTAGGAGGAGAGTCACGCTGCTACCAGGCACTAGCAAATTTGGGTTATTTTGCGACGGTTATTTCGACGCTCTTGCGACATTATGTCGTAGATATTGCGACGAATCTAAGGTCTTCCAAACGTCGCTTCACATGACGTGGCACATGCGACGAACCTGACACAACGTCACAAGAGCGACGACACTAGGGAGATCGTCGAAAGAGAGACAAAGGAGGAAAATCGTCGCACATGAGACAATGTTAGAGAGATCGTCGCAAGAGCAATAATATAGGGAGATCGTCGCACGCCCGACAATATATGCAGATTGTCACAAGATCGACAATCCGGAGACAATTGCGATGAATTAGTTATAGAAGTGATTGTCGCAAGAGCAACGAGAACAGGGCATTTTGCGATGATATTGCTATACAATTTTTCGTGATTTGTATAGAAATTTCGTCGCAACAATTCTAGCAGTCGTCGCACTTGCGACAACATATATTTATTTAAAAAAAAAAAATTGATTTTTGAGCAGGATGACCGTACAGATCCCTATCTAGTTGTTCATCCTTCATAATACCAGGAAGCGTTAGTAGAGCCAGTCGAGCTAGTGGATCTACCTATAGATGTTGCAGTGACTATGAAGAGGCTAGCTTGGCTTCATGACACTTTGTAGGATGTAGAGAGGCATGCAACTCTCATTGATATTTTAAGGGAGAGAAAATGACCTCAAAGTTTCTTGAGTTACATAGAGTCACAATTATGAGGAGGAGCAAGTGGTTCCACCAGTGGTGAGGCAGATGGCCCCACCAAGTACCATCTCAGAAGGAGCCAAATTTTAGAGGGAGTTAGATGTCAGGATCTAGTACGAAGGAGCAGCCTCCCAGAATAGTTCATAGGATATCAGACTTCAGAGGAGGTTAGCATATGTAGAGGGAGAATATGGCTCCAGATATTGTATAGTCTCAGAGGGAGTCAAGTTTTAGAGGCTTCATGCAGAATGAGAGTGAGCCTAATATCATAGAGAGTTAGTTGGCTCATAGGGAGAGTCGATCATTCATATGGAGTTCCCCCTCAAGTTCAAGTGGGATAAAGACATATTCCAGGACTGACAGATATATCTCCCAAACCTCTTCATGAAGATATACTATTCATCCTTTTGACACGACTCTCAAAGGGTATTTTGGCCAAAGAGGAAAGTATGCACAAAGATCCATGAGTTACATTGTAACCAAAGATTCTCAAAATGAGCATTCAGTAACCATTGCAATTTGTTTTTCCCATTTGGGTTGTTTCTAGAGTAAACATTATATCATTGTGTGACATCTCATTTATGTTAAATTAATGGATTATAAGTTTGATTGAAGTTTAATTAAAATAACAACCAGTGTCCTATACAAAAGTTACTGAAGATGAGATACTAACATGTTATGTCTCATATGAAATATGTAGAAATGATGGAGGAACTAGTGAGGGAAATGGATCCACTTGATAAGATCCCTTTGGAATATTAGTAGTATGTGGTTTTAGTGTGGGATGCAGAAGGAAACAATGTTACCCTTGTGGATCCCTTTGGAATATTAATAGATGATCCCTTTGGCGTATTAGTAGTATGTGGTTTGAGAAAATCTGGTGGTAGTGAGAACTCTTGAGTAGAATCGAGATTTCCTTGATTGTTATGTGGGAATTCATATTTCAAAGTGAAATTTTGGGAGCTGACGATTGGCATTGTTACCAGGGAAAAAGTTTGGTTCCCTGGATTCAATAGATCTGGTATAGCATGGTGTTGGGAAGTCGTATTTATTTGAATCGTTAGTTTCAAGTTGTTTGTATTGAGGGTGAGAGAAAGAAATGGTATGCAAGGCATTTCAAAGTCTCACATGGTAACTCCAATTATGGAGCACATCCCTTTGATTGTTATGGATACATTTTCTCTAGTCCAGGAGGATCAAGATCTTGACTACTATAGTTTTGTGCAACACAAAAGAGATATTGATGGGGGTGGTGAGAATAATCTTTAAGGATTGAAATAATAGAATTGGATAGAACCCTAATAAGGGGATTCTTTTTCAAATCATTGTCAATGGACAGATATGAGGATCCTGTATATGACATTTACTACCATGATTATGAAGAAAAACATCATAATTTGATATTTTTCTTGGAGATGAATTTTAACATTGTGTTATGGGTATGGGAGGTCATCCTAAACACATATAATGCATATCGTGGGGCTTCACAAACCATAATAATTGTTTTTATAGTGGGTTCCTTTCCTAATATTTCCATTGAAGGTTTAGTTACAAGTTTTGCACTATATTTATGGTGTTTTTTGTTGCTACTCGGTTCTCCTCTTTTTGTATGGAAATGCCTAGAATTTCCAAGTGGAGGCATGGCGTTAGTTGGAGAAGATGATGACATCTCATGCTCTCTTTTATTATCCACAAAAGTTGAATTATTTTCTTACTTATTGTAGCTTAGGTGACATGCTATCACAACTCTCTCATTGTAGTTTATTTTTTTGACCTCATCAATGGTGTTGGGTTCCCTTTATCTTGGTATTAGTTCGTAGGCCTAAGGTGTTGGCTCAAATCCTTTACATTAAGCTCTAAGAATGATATTAGGGGTTTAGATCATTTCTTTTGATCACCTAGTCCATGCCTAAACAAGCTTGCAGCATCTCAAGGAACTAAAAAATGTTTCTCTATTAGGTTTTTATGCCCTGTGGAGGAATTGGCCAAGAGTCCTTGAAATGGTTTGGGATGCCACTTGCAACTGGGCATAAAACGAAAATTGAGACATGGATTGAAGAACTATCGACTTCAATGGATTACTGGGATAGGATTTTAGCTAAAGCACCCCTCACTCCTGGTTCCAACCCCTTGGAAGTTGTTTTTTTCATCCATTTCGATAACTAGTGCTTTGCTCAGTAAGAAGCAATGCAAATTTTGGATTTAGGGGTCCAATTTATGAAACCATGCCTCAGGAGAGGATGGAAAATGTGGTCACCTATTCCATGCCTAAACAAGCATGTACCATCTCATGGAACTCAAAAATGCTACTCAGTTAGGTTTCTATGCCATGAGGAGGAATTGGCCAAGAGTCCCCGAAATGGTTTGGGATGCGACTTGCAACTGGGCATATAGAGAATATCGAGACTCGGATTAAAGAACCATTGACATCGATGGATTACTGGGATAGGATTTCATCTAGAGCACCCCTCATTCTCAGGTGCCATGCCTCAGAATTTGCAATACTCAATTGTTTCGAGAACTAGTGTTTTGCTCAGTTTTAAGCAATGCAACATTTGGATTAAAGGATCCAATTTATGAAACCGTGCCTCAGGAGTAGATGGATAATGTGGTCACATAGTCCATGCCTAAACAATATTTTGGCATCTTACGAAACTAAAAAATGTTGCTACGTTAGGTTTTTATGTCATGGGAGGAACTGGCCAAGATTCCCTGAAATGGTTTGGGATGCAACTTGCAACTGGGCATAAAATGAAAACTGAGACTCAGATTGAGAAACCATCGACTTCAATGGATTAATGGGATAGGATTTTATCTAGAGAACCCCTCATTGTCAGTTCCAACCCCTTGGAAGTTGTTTTTCTCATCGATTTCGATAACTAGTGCTTTGCTCAGTAAGAAGCAATACAACATTTGGATTTAGGGGTCCAATTTACGAAACCATGCCTCGAGAGCGGATGGACAATGTGGTCACCTAGTCCATGCCTAAACAAGCATGCAACATCTCATGGAACTCAAAAATGTTGCTATGTTAGGATTTTATGCCCCAAGGAGGAATTGCCAAGAGTCCCCGAAATGGTTTGGGATGTGACTTAAAACTGGGCATAAAATGAAAACCAAGACTCGGATGGAGGAACCGTTGTCTTTTTTATATTCCTGGCATAGGATTTTAGCTAGAGAACCCCTCACTCCCAGTTCGAACCCCTCAAAAGTTGTTTTCTCCATCAATTTCGATAACTAGTTCTTTACTCAGTAAGAAGCAATGCAACATTTGGATTTAGGGGTCCAATTTACGAAACCATGCCTTGGGAGCGAATGGAAAATGTGGTCACCTAGTCCATGCCTAAACAATCATGCAACATCTCATGGAACTCAAAAATGCTACTCTGTTAGGCATTTATGCCCCGAGGAGGAATTGCCAAGAGTCCCTGAAATGGTTTGGGATGCAACTTGCAACTGGGCATAAAACGAAAACAAAGACTCTTATTGAGGAAACATCATCTTTTTTGGATTTCTGGCGTAGGAGTTTAGCTAGAGCACCCTCACTCTCGGTTCCAACCCCTCGGAAGTTGTTTTTTTCATCGATTTTGATAACTAATGCTTTTCTCAGTAAGAAGCGATGAAATATTTTGATTTAGGGGTCCAATTTACGAAACCATGCCTCAGGAGAAGATGGATAAAGTGGTCACCTAGTCCATTCCTAAACAAGCATGCAACATCTCATGGAACTTAAAAATGCTACTCAGTTAGGTTTTTATGCCATGAGGAGGAATTGGCCAAGAGTCCCTAAAATGGTTTGGGATGCAACTTGCAACTGGGCATATAGAGAATATCGAGACTCGGATTAAGGAACCATTGACTCTGATGGATTACTAGGATAGGATTTCATCTAGAGAAACCCTCACTCCTGGGTGCCATGCCTCATAATTTGCAGTACTCAACTTTTTTGAGAATTAGTGTTTTTCTCAGTTTGAAGCAATGCAACATTTGGATTAAAGGATCCAATTTATGAAACCATGACTTGAGAGATGATGGACAATGTGGTCACATAGTCCATGCCTAAACAAGCTTGCAACATCTCACGGAACTAAAAAATGTTGCTCCATTACGCTTTTATGCCCTGAGGAGGAATTGGCCAAGAGTCCCTGAAATGGTTTGGGATGCGACTTGCAACTAGGAATAAAACGAAACCGAGACTCGGATTGAGGAAGCATCAACTTCAATGGATTCCTGGCTTAGGATTTTAGCTAGAGCACCCCTCACTCTCAGTTCCAGCCCCTCAAAAGTTGGCTTTTCATCGATTTCGATAACTAATGCTTTGCTCAGTAAGAAGAAATGCAACATTTGGATTTAGGGGTCCAATTTACGAAACCATGCATCAGGAGCGGATGGATGATGTGGTCACCTAGTTCATGCCTAAACAATCATGCAACATCTCATGGAACTAAAAATGTTGCTTCGTTGGGCATTTATGTCCCGAGGAGGAATTGTCAAGAGTCCCTAAAATGGTTTGGGATGCGACTTGCAACTGGGCATAAAATGAAAACAAAGAATCGGATTGAGGAACCGTCGTCCTTTCTGGATTCTTGGCATAGGATTTTAGCTAGATCACCCCTCACTCCCGGTTCCAACCCCTCGGAAGTTGTTTTTTTCATCTATTTCGATAACTAGTGCTTTGCTCAGTAAGAATCAATGCATCATTTGGATTTAGGGGTCCAATTTACGAAACCATGCCTCAGGAGTGGATGGACAATGTGGTCACCTAGTCCATGCCTAAACAAGCATGCAGCATCTCATGGAACTAAAAAATGTTACTCTGTTAGGCATTTATGCCCCGAGGAGGAATTGCCAAGAGTCCCCGAAATGGTTTGGGATGTGACTTGCAACTGGACATAAAACGAAAACAGAGACTCGGATTGAGGAAATGTCATCTTTTTTGGATTCCTAGCATAGGATTTTAGCTAGAGCATCCCTCACTCTTAGTTCCAATCCTCAGAAGTTGTTTTTTTCATCGCTTTCGATAACTAGTGCTTTTCTCAGTAAGAAGCAATGCAACATTTGGATTTAGGGGTCCAATTTACGAAACCATGCCTCGGGAACAGATAGACAATGTGGTCACCTATTCCATGCCTAAACAAGCATGCAACATCTCATGGAACTCAAAAATGTTGCTTCGTTAGATTTTTATGCCCCGAGGAGGAATTGCCAAGAGTCCTCGAAATGGTTTGGGATGTGACTTGCAACTAGGCATAAAATGAAAACCAAGACTCGGATTGAGGAACCATCATCTTTTTTGGATTCCTGGCATAGGATTTTATCTAGAGCATCCCTCATTCCTGGTTCCAACCCCTCAGAAGTTGTTTTTTTCATCGTTTTCGATAACTAGTGCTTTGCTCAGTAAGAAGCAATGCAACATTTGGATTTAGGGGTCCAATTTACGAAACCATGCCTCAGGAGAGGATAGACAATGTGGTCACCTAGCCCATGCCTAAAAAAGCATGAAGCATCTCATGGAACTCAAAAATGTTGCTCCATTAGGGTTTATGCCCCGAGGAGGAATTTTCAAGAGTCCCCGAAATGGTTTGGGATGCGACTTGACACTAGGAATAAAATGAAAATAGAGACTCGGATTGAGGAACTAGCATTTTTTTGGATTCCTGGCATAGGAGTTTAGCTAGAGCACCCCTCACTCCCTGATCCAACCCCTCGGAAGTTATTTTTTTCATCGCTTTCGATAACTAGTGCTTTGCTCAGTAAGAAGCAATGCAACATTTGGATTTAGGTGTCCAATTTACGAAGCCATGCATCGGGAGCGGATGGAAAATGTGGTCACCTAGTCCATGCCTAAACAAGCATCCAGCATCTCACGGAACTCAAAAATGTTTCTCCGTTAGGATTTTATGCCCCGAGGAGGAATTGCCAAGAGTCCCCGAAATGGTTTGGGATGCGACTTGCACACCAAACAAGAGCTGATTAGAGAGTCCAAACCATAACCAAGATATAGTCCAAGCCAAAACTGAAATCCGCTAGTTGCAATAGCTGCAACAACAACGCTCCTCCAAACTTGCGCACAACTAGCCAACTACAATTCACACAAGTGTTGCTTATGTAGTTGTGAGAATGTCTGCCGGAATAAAGATTGGCCTCTTGTATTTATACTAAATCTGGCAAACTGTCTGGGCCGACTTCTCATTCTGGGTGCCTATTTACTTAGTATATAATATTTGCTTTAGCCGACTTCTTCTCTTAGAGGCTAATAACCTAATACAAATTATTCTCTTGAGTCGACTTGTTTTCTAGGGTTATTAGCCAACTAATTAGGGTTTCTTCTTGCTTCCCGAAATATTCTATTCTTGTCAGGTTTACACATGGAGAAAAATACCTCTTGCAGCTACCATAACATCAACATGTTTCACCTTAACCTTATTTTTTTTTCTATGAAAAAATGACCCTTGATGAAGATTATTAGAACAGATTTGCAAGAGAAACTTCAACAATCAAATACATCCATGGAAATGCTAAAACAAGATGAAGAATGTAACATTACAAACCCTTAAACTTCATCTTTAAATGGATCTTCGACTAATTTTAGATGGAATTTCCCTATCAATGCAACCATAAAAATATAATGGAGAGAGCTAGTTGTTTTATAGACTTGAAGCTCCATCTCCTTACAATAAAACAACATTTAGTGGATGCTAGATACATGGAAATTTGTAGTTTACATTACCTTCATTAAGTATGCAAAAGGGTTAATACTTCATCATGTTAATGGTGTTTTTAATGGATGCTCCTCAAAACTTGGTATAAATACATTCTTATCAGATATGAAAGGATAAGGAAACCAATTTATTTATGATGTAATACCATTTATGTTGCCTAAAATATTCCTTAAATCATGATTGCAAACCTATGTTTCTAAAATTCTTCCTTAATAACAATGGTCATAATTTTCTAAGGAAACATTCCTCCTTGTATCCACATGTTGGCCTATATTTTATTTCTCACATCTACCCACTTCCCCAAAGGATAAGCACCACAAATAGGGTTGTTGGCTTCCTGAGTTTTCCATACAACAATCCATAACTTGACCAGGTTCATAGATTGTCTTGCCACAATACCTAAAAAGAAATAGAGACTTCCATGATAGAAATGGCCATTAGCATTATACCATTAGCTCAAATAAGAAAAGTTTAAGTCTGTACACATCACTTTTGCTAAGAAACTACTATAGGCCTAAAGTTCTTCAATAGCCAATATTGTCTTGGTGTATCTGCCCCTACAAATTTCAATGTAATTTTTACCAGCTTGGTGATTGATATTTTTCTATTTTTGAACTTCATTGAACACATTCTTCTTCAAGGTTTTCTAGCTATAAAACTCCACATGCTTTCCATAGCCTTTGGCACTGGTCTACATATGTTATTATTGGCTTGCAAAATTTCTGAGTTTGATTGCAAACTTAGGAGAGAAGTAACACCACATTTACAACCATTCCAAATAAAATACCATGAGGATTTAAAGAGACCACTTACTCATGCAATCGACTCACATGACCATTGATACATGACATTCATCAATTGCAAAGAATCATAAGAAAAACTCTTCAAGAGAGCACTCTAGCTAGCCATCCATAACATTAAATGAAATATACAAAGAGTTTCCTCCAAAGAGTCTCCAAAATATTTTCAATCAAGATCTAAGGGATTTATTCCGCAATCAATGAATTTAGTTTCCACTTTTCACTATTCATTTGACATTTATTAAGAACCCTTAGTGTGCACCTAAAAAGGCTCACTCAAACCAAATTGATACTCAAGTTTTAGGCAAGATTTAAAATTTGAAGAAGACATTGGTAGTTTTAGGCACGTAGTAGGAAGATTGGGCATAAGAAATGATGTGTCATATATGAATGCATAGTCACCTTGCCCAAGGTATGCATTTAATGCTCCAAATATGGAATTTCAAGAAAATAAAGAATATCGAAGTTAACATTGTCAAATATTATCATAATGACAATAAAGACAAGAAAATATTTGCACACAATAACTTTCTACACTATGAAAGATACCAATTGGTTGCCCTATTATTTTCCATTTGTATTTTTTGGTAAGGTAAATAATCCTTTTTGAACTGTGGGGAGTTGTTAGCATCCTTTGCATGAGTTATCAAATTTTCTTAAAAGGGTTCACCACATTTTGAGCCCAACTACTCTTCCAACCTTATATCTAGGAGACTTCACCGTATATACTATAGAGATAAAAGTCATGGCCTCAAATATTATGCATGGGTACCATATGTAGACATTAAAGTCGTCCAACAATGAATATTTTGCACCAAAGTCCATCCCAGCACCACATAAACACCAAGGAATGCCAAAATATCTCCAAAATTATACAATAGAGGTTGTTATGAATTTACTCACTGTTGTAGCAATTTTATATGAATTCATGAGTGTGGACTTTTGACAAACACTTAGACTGTAGGCTATTTCACACTCTTTGACTACCCAATTTGTTGTTATGGTATTTTAGATGGATTCTTGAAGTGTTTTAGATGGTTGGCATAGATTTCATGTGCCCTCACTGTTCTATTTCATCACAGAAAATATAAATGACAACAGACATAATGGGAACCAAACTCACAATCATTGAATAAGGGAAACATAGAAGAAAAATTACACTTGTTTATTAGCAACAATACTCACAGATTTGGGTATGTTATACAATGGTGATGGATCGTCTAGCTTCCAGGAGAAGTGAACTTTGTTGTTGATGTAATAACTATTAGAATCACCTATCAACCACCTGGGATAGCCTTCCAATCCATGATTTGAGTTGTCAAGGGAGTTGTGTGCCTTCCTCTATATGTAAAATGCTCCTAGCAAGGCTCACGACATCCTCCTCCCTTAGAAACTGACCCAGCAATGACAATTCGTCCCCCAGAAAGCTAAATCGAACCCCCAATGAATGTGTCACTACCCAGCAAGGGGAAACTCATCCCTTGAACCCAAAATACGTCTTCTATGAACAAGAACTCGGCCCCTATAATTTAGAATACATCCTCTCTTCCCTAACCTCCCCTTCTCCTAGCTCGCGTGACCTACCTCTTCTCTGCTCTAACCTCCTTCTCCTCCTTGCATGCGCAACCTACCTCCTCTCTACTCTAACCTCAACCTTCTCCTCCTATCTCGCACGAGACATTGAAATATGTCTTTTGTTTCTTTGTTTTCAAACTTAGGTTTTGTTTTTTGTTTTTTTTGGTATTTTCTTTTTGTTTTTATTCTAGTTATATATAATATATTTTATATTATAATTTATATATTATATAATATATATAATTTCACATATGGATAGATACATTCTTAAGTTTTTCTTAAAAATGAACTTTAGATGGAGAGATATATGAGATGGGGAATTTGAACATATAAGAATGGTTCAATTGGATTGTATTGTCATATAAGAACTTCAACAAGTAATAATTGTATAGTGTTAAAAATCATGTATACATTCATACTTTGGATGACTAGCTCTTGCGTAATAAAAATTGTTTTGAATCCACATATCATATCAATTACATCATTTTTTTATAAACATTTTTTTCCTTAAAAAGTTAACTAGATGTCGAACCATTATTGATTTTCCTAGTAAATGTTGAACCCCTTTTTCTTAAAAAGTTAACATGTCTCTAGTATTCCATCCATTAAGAAAGGTAAGAAAAAGGTCAATGATGAGGATGTGGTTATTGGGAACAAAGGTCACAATGTGTGCATATGTGAGTACATGGCCTTATAAAGAGTCCCACATCATCAATGAACTAGGGTCCTTTGGCATGAGCTATCATAGTGTCATCTCCACAAAAGGGGAAAAGTTATCCAATTGTAAGAAATGGTTTAACATTGACCCATGCAAGAAAGAGAGTGTGGTTAAATGATGTGTTGTAGGCAAATTCTAAAGTTGGAGGTAAGGAAATATCTAAAAAGTCTCTCTTATAAACATCATATTGCAAAATATTTTATTGTGTATTCCTCTTTAGAAAACTCTTCACTATTGCACCCACCACCTAATTAGATCACCTGGTTTTAATAATAGGCACAACAATTGATTCTTGGGTATCTAAACACTTAGCGACACCAAACAAGAGCTCATCAGATAGTCCAAGCCAAAGCGTACTCTACTAGCTACAGCAGTTGCAACTGCAACTCTTCTCCAAACTTGCACACAAAGTGGCTAACTGTAGTGTGCACAAGTGAGCTCTGCAGTTCTGAGAATGTCTGCTAGAATGAAGACTGGCCTCTTGTATTTATACTAATTCTAGCTAAATGCCTAGGCCGACTTCTCATTATGGGTGCCTATTTACTCAGTATATAATATTTATTTTGGTCGACTTCTTCTCTTGGAGGCTAATAACCCAATACAAATTATCCTCTTGAGCCGACTTGTCTTCCAGGGTTATTAGCCAACTCATTAGGGTTAAAATATATGGTACTATCTATTTTGAGGTTTGGCATAGAGATTGTTCTTATAGACTACACTACATTGCATCAAAATATAAGCCCTACACTCCTTGCAAACCATGTAACACCATTCAAATTAGACACAATATTTTTGCGACGAATTAGCTATACTATCGGCGAACTTTTTTCGTCGATAGTATAGCAAATTCGTCGCAAGATTATTTACATTCGTCTCTCTTGCGAAGATATCAAATGATGCTTGGATTTTTTTCATATTTGGTTTATCAACTTGAAATTAAAAATTGATAATAGTATGAAGACCAGTGGGTTGAAGGAAATAGTGACGATGTTAATGAGAAGTGACTCTACTTTGAGTCTAAGTGAAAAGGAATCATAGGCCATTGAAGAAAGGTATATTCCTATTATGAAGAGGAAGTTAAGTG
>ML794809.1:37425-58015 GCA_009831015.1 Picea engelmannii | reverse complement strand
TATTATCCTCCACTAATATTTTGAACTGGATATGCATTCATAATTATTTTTTCTAAACTAAAATGTTATGGATTTGAAATCGCAGGAATACAAGGCGAGAAGGGTTGACTGAATGCCGAGAGGAGATTCGAACATCCATACGAGTCAGGTAAGTACCAAAATTCTGACTCTATCCATGCTCAAGACACCTATGTTTTGGCCCTTGTTCCCACTGATATAATGATAATAGGGTATAATTTAGACTTAAGCTCTTCATGCTATAGTTATATTCTCGAAAGGAACTCTCTGAAATTTATTGACTAGGATTACCGTTGTTAATTTATGGAGAGATGTTTATTTGTTTAATTAGGATTACCTATCAAATGGAGAGATATTTATTTGTTATATTTAGGTCACTTTGTCAAATACGGGAACGGTTATAGTGAGCATCGCTCTTGCAACAAAAACACAGGTCAATAATGAGTGTTGCTCTTGCGATGAAAACACAGATGGAAATTTGTTTCCGTCGCGAGAGCGACGAATATGGGGTGTATTTGGATCAAAATTGAAAAAGTGAACTTTTTCTCTTGAATTTTGTGACGAAAGAGTACTTTCGTCACAAGTAGTCGTCGCAATTTTTCCAATATATAGTAGTGAGGAGTGAGCCAACCAAAGAAGAGCATTCATCATTAGCATCAAGATTGAAGTGAAAGAAGAAAGTCACTTTCCAGAAAGGCTCTCAGAGGAAGTCAAACACCAAAGGTACGTTCAAATGAAAAAGTATTGATACATCTAAGATTAAATGTTTTAGTTGCAATAAGTTGGGTCATTTTGCTAGAGACGGTTGGTTTAGGAAGATAAATCCAAGGAAAGGTAAATGTCATGCATCAAATGTTGAGGATGATGAATCCAAACAAAAATGGAAAATTCCCTATAATGAAAAAGAAACTAGAAAATAATATTACCTGGTTTCTGCACTATCCAGTTTAGTTTTCACGGGACCGAAAACTTGGTTAGTATAAAGTGGTGCATCAAAGGACATGACATGGTACAAGGAGATCATATCATATTTCAATACAAATATTTTGCAAATAAGGTTGAGCTTGGGGATGAAAAATGTTACAAGATAGAGGGAGTAGGCTATATCTCCTTCAGATTGGAATCTAGGTCTAGGCTTCATGTTTATCAAGTATTGTATGTTCCAGGGCTCAGGAAGAATCTTCTATCAGTTGAAACCCTTGAGGACAAGGGATATTGGGTGATCTTCAAGGATAGGAAAACACTAATGTGGGCTAAAGGTAGCCACTTGAGTACAACAAAACTCATTCGTACTCGCAGAGGAGGACTGTACATCGTGATAGGACAGTTATTTCAGGCATTAGCTCATGATGTGACTAGCTCCAACTAGTTGTGGCATAAAAGACTTGGACATCTTCATTACAAATCACTTCCAGATCTGCAGAACATGGTATGTCGCATGCCCTCTATTTCTCTTAGTAAAAATGAAATTTTTAAAGGATGCATGCTAGGTAAAAATATCAAGAAAGCATTTCCTAGTAGTGACAGCAGAGCTCATGGCATCTTAGATCTGGTTCATTCTGATGTATGTGGTCCCATGTCATCTCCCACACTGAGTGGTTGTCTGTATTATGTCATTTTTATTGATGATTACTCAATAAAATGTTGGATATATTTCCTTAAAGCTAAAAGTGACACATTTGATAAATTCATAGAGTATAAATCCTTTATTGAAAAGCATATAGGGAAACACATCAAAACCCTTAGAACAAACAATGGAGGAGAGTTTGAATCTCTCCAGTTTGAGGATTTATACAAGGAAGCAAGAATGAAGAGACAGTTGATTCTGCCATATAACCCTCAGCAAAATGGAGTTGTTGAGAGGAAAAACGTGACAATTTGTGAGGCAGCAAAATCCATGATGTTTGACCAAGATATGCCAAATTCTTTATGGGAAGAAGCTACCTCTAGTGTCATGTATATTCAAAATAGGTTTCCACATTCTATCTTGAAGGACAAGACTCCTGAAGAGGTATTCTCAGGGATCAAACATGAAGTAGGGAATCTAAGGATATTTGAATTTCTAGTGTATATTCATGTCCCTAAGGAAAAGAGGACAAAGATGGAACCCTTAGAAAAGAAAGGGGTTTTGTGGGGTACAGTGAGAAATCCAAGGCTTACATAATATATGTACTAGGCTAGAGGAAGATAGAGGTAAGAAGAGATGTGACTTTCCATGAGTAAGTCGCATTCAATAAATCCAGAGAGCTTCAACAGGAATCAAAAGCAATTCATTCAACTTCACCCTCTTATAAAAATGAAGAGTCGGATGATCAGAGGGAGGAACCTCATGAAGGGCCAACTGATGAGCCCATAGAACTTGTTGAAGAGTTATAAAGAACTCTTGAAGAACCTCCAGCCAAAAGGAAGCCAGGATGGCTTAAAGAAACAATGCAGGAAGTAGAAAAGATAGCGGCTCCCAAAGTAACTTTCAGGGAAAGTAAGAGGCCTTATAGGTTTGGAGGCTATGTTGCATTGATAAGCAACATCAGTGATGTCAAAATTTCTTCATTTGAAGAAGAAAATAAATTACAAGTATGGAAGGATTCCATGCTTGAGGAATACATGTCAATTATAAAGAAAAATGTCTGGGACATTGTGTCGAGGCCAAAGGAAAAATTAGTGGTCTCTTCCAAATGGATCTATAAGATCAAACATGCAGCTGATGGGAGTGTGGAAATGTTAAAATAAATATTTGTAGCTAGAGGCTTCACTCAGAAAGAAGGAATTGACTGCGAAGAGACTTTTTCCCCTATATTCAGGTATACCTCCATTCGAGCTATTATTGCATTAACATCGGTTCTTGGTTGGAAGCTACATCAAATGGATGTAAAAACAACATTCTTGAATGGAAAGATTGAACATGAGGTATTTTTGGAATAACGAGATGGTTTTGTACTGCATAACAAAGGCACTCATGTATGCAAGCTAAGGAAGGCCTTGTATGGTCTTAAGCAAGCTCCCAGAGTTTGGTATGACAGGATTGATGGCTTTCTTAAAAGCCTAGGCTTTCAGAAAAGTGATGTTGATGCAAATTTGTACTTCAAGGTAAGAGGGAACCAACTTGTTATACTAATCAGGCATGTTGATTATCTCTTTCTAACAAAAGATGAAGGGATAATATCCTGGTGTAAGAGGGAGATAATCTCAGAATTAGAGATGAAATACTTAGGCTTGATGCATTACTTCCTAGGATTGGAAGTGTGGCAAAGACAGGGAGAGATATTTCTGGCACAAGGAAAATACACAGTGGATGTACTAAAGAGGTTTGGTATGATGGATTGCAAATCCATGTATACTCCGATGGTTACCAACCTGAGGAAGTTGCATGATTCTGATTCAGGTTCAGATTTGGTGGATCCCACCATGTATAGGAAGCTGATTGGATCATTGATGTACATGATCCACACCAGGCCATATATAGGTTATGCAATGATTGCAGTGAGTCAGTTCATGACTGATCCGATATAGATACACTAGGTGGAAGAAAATAACATCTTTAGATATCTCAGAGGGACCATTACCTATGGTTTGAGATATACATCCAGGGGTGGTCTATTTATGCATGGGTATGCAGATGTTGATTGGGCAGGAATCCCAATGGACCGGAAAAGTACTTTCGGATACTACTTTAGTTTAGGATCCACTATGATCTCTTGGTCAAGCAGGAATCATGCGTCCATTTCACAGAGTATAGCCGAGGTTGAGTACATTGCAACAAGTGATTCTAGCAAGGAAGTAGTATGGATCATAAAATTGGTTTTTGGGTTGTTTGGTGACAAGCTCGAGACGACAGTGGTTCACTGTGATAATCAAAGTTGCATAAAACTGACAGAGAACCCGATATTTGACGACAGGTCAAAACATATTGACATGAAGTACCACTACATCTAAGACTTATTCTAGAGAAAAACTGTAAATATACAGTACATAGATATGAGCGAGCAGGTAGCTGATATCCTAACCAAGACTTTTCCATTGAGATAATTTATGAATTTGAGAGGCAAGCTTGGTGTGGCTGAGAATGACTCCCTCGTTGAGAGGGAGTGTTAAATTTGGTATAATTTACATTCATTCTCCAATGAGAGGCCATATGGGCCACCCTGAGGCTAGCCAGGGAGATTTGGATAATCAACCAGTCTTGTAAGATATTGAAAAAATCCAAGGGGAATATATAAACTTTGTGAATCAAACCAAAAGTTAGGATGAATGATATGCTATGTAAGTCTAATGCAAAATTCAGGGGGAACATATGTAGCATAGCTGTCCATCCACAGGCTGGGCAATGCCACCACTCTGACACCTTACTTAGCTCTGATACCAATCTGTAGAGTACCCGACCATTACGAGCTAGGGCAATGCCACTACGGAACATATAGTATACATAACATGCATATTTAATGAGTTTTAATCAAACACCACAGAGATACTGCTACCATACAGACTCAAGTGGAAATAACAATAATTCATACATGCAATGAAATACATGATAAAATTTCAAATACACATACATGCATAACATATATAATTAAGCATGGAAATAATACTTATCTTTTAACTGGAGTAAATCCACAAATTGCGTGCAGACCTTCCACGAACCTCTCAGCCTTAGACTGCACTGCTCATCACTCTCAGTAGTAGGTCACCCCCGAGCTGGGACTAAACTCCACTGGGAAAGGGATTCCTAGGCTAGCAAGGTCAACAAGGAAGTCACACAATTCACGAGGAAGGATTCTCTCCCATGAGCCACTTACGTCCACTGCTCACAGAATGTCATTCCCCACATGTATGTCCCACCCCAGGAGTATACACCTTCACTGTCACATAATCCATAGGATGCTTCACCTCCCTTACCTTGGGCTTCAGCAATAGGCTGCACCAAAATTCTCAGAGCTCTATAGTAGCTACGAGACTCCCTCTAGGAGACTCACCTCCTCAACACACTTCTCTCACCTGGAGAGAGTTGCTCACATGCCTGACAACCTGCTTCTTCAATCAATCATCGACTCAGATCTAGCAAGGCAAGGACAACAACAACTCGTCAATACAGCTCAAGAAAATAGAAGGCAACAACCCAAAAAAAAATGGTTAAGGTACGAACTCAGTTTTGGCAAGTGCGGACATATTGGTTTCATAGGGTAACACAGGTCGGTTTTTCCCCCCTCCTGTAAGTGGTTTCTCGAATGTCTATGGGTATGCAGAGGGCGATGACAGAGGAAAAATGAGATTGACGGAGGATGGATCAATGGGAAGCGAACCCCAAACAGGTTAGACAATAGCTCCCAAATGGCAAGCGAACCTGACAGAGAATGGTCAACCAAACTCCAACACGAGCTGAATCTTCAGCTTTAACTACATGTGCCCAAGTCGACACCTGTCTTTCTGGAGCTGCATGCACTCCACTTAGCATATGTTCCTTTTCCATGAACTTAGGACAACACTGATCAATTTACCACCTTATCCTTTAGGAAATAATAATAAATTATTATCCCCTTTAGAGGTAAGCCCCCTAGCTTAGCCCCTAGGCCCACACACTTAGCCTCCTCCCATACGCAACCTTGTGGAAGCTTAGTCCCCCATCACTCTTTCTTCGTGGTCGGTCTGCACACAGCGATGTGTATATTTTATTAATGATCTGCATAATTACATATACAAAATCGGGCTCATGGCCTTAAGCATCTAGGCTCTCCAGCCTAATAAACATATAAGTCTTTAGCTTATAATTGCTCTGCTCGCCAGCCTATAAACATAATTACAATTCATAAATATAACTTGGGATCGTCCTTAGGGTATTACAATCCCCTCCCCTTATTTTTTCACTATCCTCAGTGCAACTTTTACACAGCATCAGCAAGATTTCCAAAATCTTCAAAAAGATGCGGGTATTCTTCCCGCATAGCATCCTCATGCTCCCATGTCTCATCCTCAGGAATGTACCAGGTCCACTGGACCTTTACAAGCCCTATGGCTCGATTCTGGAGGTGCTTTCTTTTCCAGTCCAATATACGCACGAGATGCACTTGCAAGACACCTTCTTGCTCCACCTGAATCACATTCCAATAAATTACATGATTAGCATCAGGTATATATTTCTTAAGCAATGAAACATGAAACACATTATGTACAGTCATGGATGCAGGCAATGCAATCATATATGAAACTGGTTCAATCCTTGCTAGGATTTCAAATGGACCACAATATCTGGTCGCCAGCTTGGAACAGTTCCCCAACTTCAGGGAACTTCTGTTAGTTTTTACTTTCAATAAAACATGTTGTCCCACTTTAAACTCTCTGTGGGTTCTGCTTTTATCAGCATAACTTTTCTTCCTGTCTTGGGCAGCCTTCAAGTTTTGCTTAATCTTCAGCATTTTCCTTTCCATTTCCTTGATCAACTCTGGCCCAACTATTTCTCTGTCAGTTGGGTTATCCCAACTTACTGGGGTGTTGCACCTTCTACCATATAGTGCTTCAAATGGGCTCATCTTTAGTGATGCTTGATATCCATTGTTGTAGGCAAACTCTACCAAGTGTAGGTAGTCTTCCCATTTAGATGGGTTGTCCATCACATACATCCTTAATATGTCTTATATCACTTGATTCACCCTCTTTGTATGCCCATCAGACTTAGGATGATATGATGTGTTGAAGTTCAGATTCGTTCCAAACCCTTTGAATAACCCCTTCCATAACTTTGAGGTAAATTTCAGGTCTCTGTTAGACACAATTGTATTTGAAATATCGTGCAATCTTTCTACTTCTCCCATATAGATATCAACAACATGAGTTGTCTTGTGAGTAGTCTTCAATGGAATAAAATGGGCAGCTTTAGTAAGCTTATCCAACACCCCCACAATGGAATCATGTTGCTTGTTTGTTCTAGGTAATCCTGTGATGAAATCCATTGTCACCACTTCCCACTTCCACTCAGGAATGGGAAATGGTTGTAGCAACTCTATTGGGTGCCTATGCTCAGCCTTGACCTTCTGACACTCCATACATTTAGCGATGTATTTTTCAATTTCCTTCTTCATACCTGGCCAAAAATATTGGCTCTTGATTGTTGCCACTATTTTCTGATATCTAGGATGCCTAGCATAAGGCACATTATGCATTTCCTTCAAGATCATAATTTTCAATTCTTGGGAATTAGGTACATAAATTATGTTTTTATATAGGAGTGTTCCATCAGTTCCCAATTTATAATCTTCCACTTTCTGTAGCATCTTACCTTGTTGTAGTTTTGCTACAAATTCCCTGTACTGCAAATCTGCATTTGCAACTTCCAAAATCCTACCTTTAATATCAATTTGATACATGTTGATGGTCGTAGCATGTAGTTCATGCATTCTTCTGCTGAGTGCATTAGCCACTTTGTTCTCCTTTCCTTTGATATGCTTGATATAAAATTCATACTCACAAAGAAATTCGAACCACCTACTCTGCCTAGCATTTAAGGTTTCCTGATCAAATAGATACTTCAGACTATGATGGTCTATCCTAAGTTCAAACTTCTTTCCCATGAGGTAATGTATCCATTTATTTAGAGCATGCACTATGGCTACCAACTCCAAATCATGAGTTTCATAGTTCTTTTCATGCTCTTTCAATTTCCTAGACTCATAACATATTACAAATCCATTCTGGATGAGGAATCCTCCCAGTCCTTATTTGCATGCATTTGTGAAAACCACAAAATCCACATTTGGATCTGCAATCCTCAGGATTGGAGCACTAGTTAATAGTTGCTTCAATTGTTGTAATATTCTCTCACACTCTTTTGTCCATTGAAATTTCTTCTCCTTCCTTTGCAAGGAAGTGATAGGGTGAGATATCCTTGAGAATCCTACAATGAACCTTTTGTAATAGCCAACTAGACCCATAAAGGATCTAACTTATGTTACATTCTTCGACACTGACCACTCACTAATGGATTCTATCTTCTCAGGATCCACAACTATCCCATCTCTTGAAATGATATTCCCCAAATAATGGATCTGCATTTGATAGAATGAGCACTTGCTCAATTTGGCATACATTTGGTGCTCTCTTAGCACTTGCAACACCATCCTTAGATGTTTTTCATGCTCTTCCTCCAACTTGGAATACACCAAGATGTCATTCAAAAATACTATGACAAACTTGTCTAGATATTCCCTGAATACACCGTTCATTAAACACATGAAAATAGAGGGTGCATTTGTTAACCCAAATGGCACTATTGTGAATTCATAATGACAAAACCTTGTTTTGAAGGTGGTCTTGTTGATTTCTTCATCCTTTATTCTTACCTAGTGGTATCCTGACCTGAGATCTATTTTTGAAAATATCTTGGCATCCTTCAATTGATCAAAGAGATCATCGATCCTTGGAAAAGGATACTTGCTCTTAATGGTCACTTTGTTCAGTTGTCTAAAATCAATGCACAATCTCAAGGTTCCATATTTATTCTTCACGAACAGGACCAGGGCACCCCAAGGTGACACGCTTGGGTGTATATACCCCTTCTTCAGAAGTTATTCAAGCTGCAATTGAATTTCTTTTAGCTCAGGCGTACTCATCCTGTAAGGATCTTTTGACACTGGAGCTGCTCCAAGCATCATATTTACAGAAAAGTCGATATCTCTCTTCAGGGATAGTCCTGGTACCTCCTGGAATACATCTTCAAAATCTTTTAGTACCGCATGGTCCTCAAGATTTGATACTTTATCCTTAGGTGCCTCCTCCATGTGGGATGCAAATAATTGACAGCCTTTCCTGTAGCACTTCTTCAGCTACATTGCTGAGATTTCCCTGACAACAACTACTCTGGGAATTCCTTGGAATGTTCTTTGATTCCCCTCCTCATCCAGGAAAGTGAATGCCTTGTTACGACAGTCTAGGATGGCATGGTGTTGGTCAAACCAATCCATCCCAACTATATAGTCATAGGAACCTAAATGTAGAATGTTCAATTCTATCTTTGTGCTCGGTCCATTCATATCCACTGGACAGGACTTAACTAACTCAGTAACTTTTATTTTGGATTCTGTAGCTAGTTGCACTAACCAAGATTTTCCATTCTTGCTTCTTGGTAAATGCAAACTTTCCACCACTCTAAGATCTATATAACTATGAATAGCCCTTGAATCAATTATAATAGTAAAGGCATGGTTGTTGATCATACCTTCCACTTCAATAATGTGTGATTGAAACTTAGCTTGGTTTTTGTCTAGGGCTGCATAGATCCTTGCTATTCTACTGCCCATATCTTCCATTGTTTCTGCCTGCTGTACATTGTGGACAGTTCTCATCTTGTCACTTCTATGGGGGCAATCTTTGTACCTGTGATTTCCTTTACAACCCCAACATTCCATAGGTGTCTATCTTGGAATTTGCCCACCTACTTTAGCCTTCCTAGGCTCTCTAAAAGATGGTTGTCCTTGGGGATTTTTTTTTAAAAATGATGGCTTAGCTCCCTTCTTCCTCTGATCCATCTAGAAATCCTTCTTGTCTTCTCAAGCCTTTCGGAAAGTGGGCTTTTCACTTTGCTGCTCATATAAGCATTTTTCTTTCCTTATGGTTTCTTCCATAGTCTTAGGATCATCATACTGGATCTTGTCACCGATGGAAGGTGGCAGTCCACTCAGATACCTTTGAATTTTGACAATCTCATCCTTGATGAAAGGAACTTACTTCAACAATTCCAAAAACCTTCATTCCTATTCATGAATGGGCATGCTACCCAGCTTGAGTTCAAAGAACTCTTTCATCTTTCTGTCATAGTATCTCTTAGTCAAGTATTTATTTTCAAAATACTTCTTAAATTGCTTCAAGGTAATATCTTTCTCCTTAATGTGTTGCACCTGCACAAGTTGATCCCACCACATGGATGTTTT
Organism: Picea engelmannii; assembly: GCA_009831015.1. Taxonomy (NCBI): domain Eukaryota; kingdom Viridiplantae; phylum Streptophyta; class Pinopsida; order Pinales; family Pinaceae; genus Picea; species Picea engelmannii. Next base: position 48,083 of record ML794809.1, on the reverse strand, counting down.
TTCTTTCAGTTGATACATTGTAATTTTTCCTTCTGCATGAGTGAAACAGTTCTACAGTTGGAAATATTTCCCCATGCCAAGCAGCCATGTCTCGACATCTTCCTCCTTCTTGTTCTCTTCATCAAACGTAGGAGGTTTAATCTTGTTCATTTCACCCTTGAGTTCATACATTCTCGATCTCCTGTGTTTTTTGGTAGGAGATGGGCTTGAACTACTGTGCACTCTCCTCTTGGAGTACTTCGGGGAGTGACGATGATGCCTCCTACCGCTTCTTGATTTATTGGAGTCACTCTCCTTATCCAAATTCCTTTCTATCATTTCCAAGCTTCGCATCAACTTTAAGTTGAATTCTCCTTGTTGATTCCTGACTTTCATGGGCTTTATGTTATCTGCTCGGTGGATCTGATTTACAATCTTTCAATGATTTTCATCATGTGTCCTTCCTTATCTATCTCTTATCCATGCCCATTGGAGTTCGATCCTTCAACTCCCAGATGGACATCCATTCCTCTTGCTTCATTCTCTGAGTTGGAAGCATTATGTGCCTCCTCCATTTTTCTGCACTCTGTGGCAATTTAGTTCGTTTCTGCCAATCGTTGACTCTGCAAACACAATGTGCAGTCAACCGAAATTTTTCAGTCCATCATCCCTTAACAAATTTTATGGCATTCATAAACCACTCTGATTCAAGAAAAATGTTCATTTTTCATTCTCTGTGATTCTCGTTTAATCAAGAATCCCCGCAGATTTCTTCTTTCTGAAATATGATCTGCTATAATTTTCAGGCACTAGCCCTTTTCTCTTAGATCCCAACCCATGCGATCAAGGGCTATGACCAAGCGCTAGATCAATAAGATCTTACTCGGAACTTCAGGCCTACGGCTTCGGAAGTCATGAAAGAACATCACAACAACTTTCTGAGTTTCAAACTAACGAACTCGCGAAGTAGGGTGGATCAATGGTCCACGTCTACCCAGCATCCAATGGTCGATACCCACTGTGGACTTCCGTCATCGGGATTTCGAGACTTCAGATCTTCAGAGCTTCATAGATTCAAAGCTTCGAGACTTCAGAGCTTCAGGCTTCAGAACTTTTCACGCTTGCTTCCTTCCAATCTTCCAAACTTCGAGTTTTCGGACCTCTTACCCCCGGGTCTACATAGTACAAATGTCACCAACCCAGGAGGTGGCACGTGGCATGCCGAGAAAGGTTCATGTCACCCTTGGCAACATCATTCAACCCCACCACTTTTTATCCTTTTGCTTCGGAGCTTCGGACTTTGGAAGTTATCCCTTAGCATACATTAATTCTCCCAACTTACAAAATCTAAAACTATGGTTTTCTCTTTTGCTTCAGAACTTCGGATTTCGTAAGTTTGTGCATTAACACATCCCACTTCTTCCGACATCCAAAATCCGAGGTTATAGTCTAACGATAAGGGTTCCAGGATAACCCTCCTACACCTTCTCCAGATCTGATGGTTGTAAAGTATTTCCCTTCCTTCCGAACAGATCCTACAACCCACATTACTCTGCAGCCCAATACCACATCGGTCCTGGTTTACAATACCGCTACATTGCCTAAGCTTCGTAACATGGCCAAGGCAACCTCTTAGCACTCAGGAATGTTTTGAGGTTCAAAACTGGTTCCTACAGACACAATTTCCACTTGAAACCTTGGGTCCTAAGACCATTTATCCATCCCATCCAAACTTAGTGCTTGAACCTTTGCCTTGACTTTGAATTTTTTCTGCTTCGATAGCAATTCTTTCCCAAAATTTTGCTTCAATTTTCACTAACATGGACCATCCAAGCTCAGTGTTGAAAATCTTGGCTCTGATACCAATATGTAGCATACCCGGCCATCCACAGGTCAGGCAATACCCCTACTATGACACATTACTTAGATCTCATACCAATCTGTAGTGTACCCGGCCATTACATGCCAGGGCAATGCCACTACGGAACATATAGTATACATAACATGCATATTTAATGAGTTTTAATCAAACACCATAGAGACATTGTTATCATACAGACTCAAGTGGAAATAATAGTAATTCATACATGCAATGGAATACATGATAACATTTCAAAGACACAAACATGCATAACATATATAATTAAGCATGGAAATGATACTTATCTTTTAACTGGAGTAAATCCACCAACTGTGTGCAGACCTTCCACGAACCTCCCAGCCTTAGACCACACTGCTCATCACTCTCAGCAGTAGGTCACCCCCGAGCCGGGACTAAACTCCATCAGGTAAGGGATTCCTAAGCTAGGCAAGGTCAACAAGGAAGTCACACAATTCACGAGGAAGGATTCTCTTCCAGAAGCCACTTACATCCACTGCTCATAGACCCTCATTCCCCACATTCCTGCCCCACCCCAGGAGTATACACCTTCACTGTCACACATTCCATAGGATGCTTCACCTCCCTTGCCTTGGGCTTCAGCAACAGGATGGACCGGAATTCTCAAAGCTCTGTAGTAGCTACTGGACTCTCTCCAGGAGACTCACCTCCTTAGCACACTTCTCTCACCTGGAGAGAGTTGCTCACGGGCCTGACAACCTGCTTCTTCAGTCAATCCTCGAAATGGAAAGTGAACCTAACTGAGAATGGCCATCCAACCTCCAACGCGAGCTGACTCTTCATCTTTAACTGCATGTGCCTAGGTCGACACCTATCTTCCTGGAGATGCATACACTCCACTTAGCATACGTTCCTTTTTCAGGAACTTAGGACAACACTTATCAATTGTCCACCTTAGCCTTTAGGAAATAACAATAAATTATTATCCCCTTTAAAGGTAAGCCCCCTAGCTTAGCCCCTAGGCCCACACACTTAGCCTCCTCCCTTACTCAACCTTTTGGAGGCTTAGTCCCCCATCACTCTTTCTTTGTGGTCGGTCTACACGCAATGATGTGTATATTTTATTAATGATCTACATAATTACATATACAAAATCAGGCTCATGGCCTTAAGCGTCGCCTTAAGCATCTAGGCTCTCCTGCTTAATAAACATATAAGTCTGTTGGCACATGGAAAAACCCGGGGTTCAACGCTTCAACAGTGCACCAACAAAACCCTAACTACCAGCCCTTTCAGCAACACCTGCGAAGCAGATGAAGTCTCACTCGAGGTAGAGGCAGGGGTGGTTGTAGGACTCAAGTGTTTACAACCTAGCTGGGACACAGATCTGTGATCACAGTACTTAACAGAACACTTAGCAGTTAATATTCATCAGTATTTAACCCTTATTCACATCGCAAGTCCAGACGCTAATTACAGAACAACGCAATATTCAACAAGATCTAACACATCCAAGAACTTAACACATAGAAATAGATCAGATCTGGCATTCATTCACATCACTAAGCACTAAGATACTATATCAAATGTATTCAACATACAGATCACAACACTAAGCATAAATCACAACAATCACATAACAACCCTAAAACACAAAGCAATCATAACACAGGATATATGTGGTTCATCCCAATGTGGCGCTACGTCCACCAACTCTTCTTCTTCTTTATTGTCTTTTGTCAATCTTCTTATATGCATAGAGCCACAAAACCCAATCTGCATAGGACAGGAGATCTGCGCGCACCTCACCAGATCCTCCTTCCCCAAGCTAGGTTCAAGCATAAATCCTTCTTACACAGTCTGTACATAAGCTTCTTACAATCACTTGCACTTAGCTCTGCAAGTTCTCAACACAATCTTGCACTTAGCCAACTAGTCATGCAATGAGCTAATCATTAACTAGTTACTTCTTACATCGCCTATCCTTCTATTTATACATCACAAAATGGGCCTAAACATGTGTAAACCCATGGGTCGACATACCATACTCGTTACATAAACCCTAAACCCAAAAATTCCCTAAAAACGGGTTGAGATCCTGCGATCTCCGCTTCACCTTGCGCTTCGCCTTCGACCAGCCGGTCGAAGTCCCAAAAATGGTCAACCATGACCAAGGTTTTCCACTACTTGTTCAAGGGACAACAGGCCCCCAACACTCACCTGTGACTCGTCCCGAGTCACTCTAATCTGGGTAACTCTGCCTCAAAGGCCTTGAGCTTAGCTCAAGTCGCCTCGACCTGTTGCTTCGCCAAAGCCTCCTTCTCAATGAACTCTTGAATAATATTCTCCGTCATGGATCCTTCCAAGCATTTTTCTACTGTGGTGACCACTTGTTCTAGTTTTGCACCTCATCCTTCAATTTCCTCAAAAAGTGTACAAGCTTCATCCTGCACAGGATGGAGTTGCTGAGTCACTTCCATGACTTTTCTCTATATGGAATGGACCTGTTTTTGAACCATGTGTTGTTCCTGGGATCTTTTCATCCTTTCGACTGCTAACAGAGGCTTCAACTGTGCTTGCACTGAGGTTTCTTGCTGCTTTGCCTCCTGGAGCTGAGACTCTAGTGTCCTTAATTCGGGGTCCTCTGCAAGACACTCGTAATTCTGTGCACTTTGACTGTTGAGTTGTTTGCATTCTAAGGCCAATTATTTGATTTTTTGGACTGCGCTACGAGTAGTTTCTTCTCTCTGGTCTCGCACTTCCTGCAGAGTGCTTGGCACTGCTTGTAACTCTAGTTCTTCTACTCTCTATTGGAGCTGTTGAATGGCTTCAACAAGCTTCGCCACTTGATCCTCCACTGGGTCTTCTTGCACCTGTTCTAAGCTCATCATAGAGTGAAGTGATCTAGTGACTGCTTCTTTCACTCCAATCGACTCTGCGAGCAATTGTTCTTTCTCCTTTTGGATCCGTGCTCTATCCTCTACAAACTTCGCTCAAATGTCATCTTTTTCTTTCTACGCAACCCGATGTTGCTCTATGGCTTCCTCTTGTGCTTGCTTCAAGGCCTCTGTCGCCTACTCCTTTTTCTCCTAGACACGACGAAGGTGAGATTTGATCACATCTTCTATTATGCATAGCTGGGTAGGCTCATCTCTCAACTTTGTTCCTTCTGGTGACGGTGGTGCAATGGATATTGCACGGCTGGAGTAGAGGGCTTGTTGTACCCCTTTCAACTCTACTTTGATTCTATCATACATGGTTTCTTGCTTGGATTCGTTGTGCTGTAAAATATCTTCTGATGTATCTAATACAACGACAATGATGAGATGTATGTCATCCATCATGAGCATAGTCTACATCTGTGGTTTAATGGCTTTTGATTTCTTTCGCGATGTAGTTTTCATGGGGGAAACCTTTCTTTTCTTGGATGTCTCAACTTCATCAAGAGGATCCCTAGGTGGTGTTACTTCGCCTTGCTTATGTTTGTCTTCTTCTCCTTTGTCCTCTTCTTTTTCTACTTCGTCACCTCCTCCTCCCCTAGGTGAATCTAAAGCAGTCTCTTATGATGTGTTGTTCAGGTCATGTACCTCTTCCTTCTTCTTTCTTCTACTACTGTTGGGTGCATCATATTCTTTGCAAGTACTTCCGATGAGGTCGAGGTCAGAAAGTTCTTCCCGGTCAACTAGGATAAGGAACTCTACAGGCCATTCCTTAGTTATTTCTTCCATGTCCTCCTATGTGAGCTTATAATAAGATTGGAGCTCTTATTTATGTTTGTCTACGCGTGCAGTGATATAAATAAAATGTTTATCTGCGCGGAACTTCAAAAATGCTATGAACTTGTGTAGGGTGTTCAACGCCATATGAGGGAAAGACTCAATAGCCCTCTTCAATTGCAGGTAATAGGTGTGGAACACCACATTTGACTGTCATTGCTTAGCCATGTCGCTCGAGCACCAGAGCGTAGTGAAATTTGCAGGTAGGGGTTCGGATGGCTCAATTTCAAGGAAGGTCACTCCTTCCGGCATCTCTCAAGCAATGAAGGCAATGAGGATCAACAACCAACTGAAATGGAACTCATAGCCCTGGTCCTAAGCTTTGCGGCAGTCTTGTTCTAGCTAGTTGACAAGGTAGTTCGCCCAGTGCATTTGTAGTCCTTCAATGCATTTTCCCGCGAGGTCAACAACGAACCCCATGACCTGCGTGGGTCTGTTCTTCCTTACTAGCTTACCAGCGATCAACTAGCAGGCTAGGCGCACTACGCCATTCTGGATGGAGGCTACCTTGTAGCCTCGCTTCCCCTTCTCCACATCATTGTAGGTATCTTTAATTTTATGCGCCAAGGTGCGATATGCACCCTTCCCTGGATAAAATTCTTGTGGGTCTAGTCCTTGCATGCTTAATCTGGTGATCCGATGGATCAATGCCGGATCTACGGTGATGTGTCTTTCTAGCCACAAATAACCGCCATGGAAGCATGACAGCAAAATTTTAACGCACGCATTAACCTCCTGATGCCTATCGAAATGTGGTATCTTCATCACGTTAAGAATGGTGGACCTTGCGATGTCCATGGTCCATAGCTGAGGGATGATCTTTGACTTCTTCCCCTTTGTCTTGGTCAAATACTTATATGGGGCGAGCATGCCATAGTTCTTGCTGTCACCCAAGTTGAATTCATTGATCTTCAATGTCATAACATTTCCTAGCTGTGGTCCTACTGTGCATATCCCCTCTGCATGCTCGAGATTAGGGCGGTGATCAAATACTCTGTAACAGAATGGGTGGTGAGGTCTCAATAGGCACAGCAAAAAAAAAAACTAGTTCTCTGTGGGATCGAATAATCACTGTTTGCAAAAGTGTTCTTGATGCAATACTCGATGGGATAAATAGCTAACATCGTAACAAATTCCTCCAACAGTTAGGAATGCCTCAATCAATGCAATTCCATCTGTTATGACGTGGTCCCAATGGTCTAATGACGATCTTTCCAGCCATAACTGCGTTTCTAGTTGTTCTGGAGCGTTGGTATAATGGTCAATACGCCTTCAACGGTCATATTGTTTCGTCGTGGCGAAGTGTCAATCTTCGTTATTCTACTATCCCGACAAAGTTCAAGTTCTGCAGACCTTCCTTCTGTGAAGTCCTCTATGGAACTTCCTATAGTTTTTCTAACCTTTCTTTCTTCTTGCTGAGCTTTCTGGCTTTCTTCCCTGTAATTTGAGTCACTGGGTTCATTTTTCCATTCTTGTTCTTATCTCTTCTTGGCATAGTAACTTCACGCTGTTGAGGTCTTTCGAAGTGTTCAAGAATAATATGTCCTCTCTTTCTGGAGTAGGTGCTTTACTCTCATGTATGGATAAGTGTTTCAAGTCTTCATGTGTTCTGTCAACTTCGACAGCCCGGTCTCTGGCTCTTAGTTGCTTCGACTTGTCCTCATGTTCTTTTATTAAGTGCGCTATTCTCCTAGCCATGAAATCTCTTGGTTCTTGCTTTTTATGTTCTAGGTCTTCCTCTTCTTGTTTCCTTTGTATCCGATCTTTCTCAATTTAGGTCTTTCCTAGCAAAATAGCAAACGGGGCGTTGTTCTCAACAAACTTAACAACCTCAAATTCTTCCTCTGTCGAAGTGCCATGAGCACTCATAGTTATCTGGGTAAGTCTTCCACATAGGGTTATCATCTTCCCTTTAAATAATCATATTCCTCCCAATGAAAAAACCATAGCAGGATTTCCCAAAATTTCTCAAGTTCTTTTTGTCATAATATTCACCCGTGTTTCTTCATCTATAACACAGTCTATGTCGAAGTCTCATATTATTGTTTCTATACACTCCTTCTCTTTTAAGATCTCTGATAAGTTGATGTCTGTGTGATCATTCAGGGTTTCTTTCATCTGTAATAATATAGTCTCTGATTCTTTCTGGGGTTCTATCATATCTTTAGTTTCATGGCTTGTCTCATGGTTTTCTTGTCGCATATTCATCTTTTCAACTTTATCAATTATTCTAGGGAAATCCAAAACTTCATGGTCCATATCTTTACAGCGAAGACAATTACGACCTCTACCAAGGCATTCCTTAGCAAGATGGTCCGGTCTTCTAAAAATGTAACAAAGAGTTAATCATCTCTTTCTTTTAAATGATCCCCAACTTTTCCTGTACTGTGTACTGGGATAACAGTAACTAATCTGCAAAAAAATCTTTCTAGGATCTTGCATCCATTTGTTAGTCCAGACATTCTTTCTATGCATAGGAATAACATATCTTTCATTATTTGTATCAGATCTACTCATATCAAATCTTCTTTCTTCTAGCTGTACACTAGTTTTTAGACTAGGACAAAGTCTATCAAGTATTCCTAGATCCATTCTTTCAAAACAAAAATTTTCACTTGCCTTACCTTTCTCAGAGCACAAAGCTTTAAGATCTTACCTCTTTTCTTCAGATCTGATTCTTTTCTTAGCACAGAGTTTCGCAAGTCAAGTAGAATATTGCGCACTAAAGTAGCAGATCTATGCACATAGCTTTTTCTTCTCTTCAGTTCCCAGCAATCAAAGTTTCAAGTCCCGGCAACGGAACCATTTGTTGGCATAGGGGCAGACCCGAGGTTCAACGCTTCAACAGTGCACCAACAAAACCCTAACTACCGACCCTTTCGACAACACCTGCGAAGCAGATGAAGTCTCACCCAAGGTAGAGGCAGGGGTGGTTGCAAGACTCAAGTGTCTACAACCTAGATGGGACACAAATCCATGATCATAGTACTTAACAAAGCACTTAGCAGTTAATATTCATCAGTATTTAACCCTTATCCACATCGTAGATCCAGACCCTAATTACAGAACAACACAATATTCAACAAAATCTAACACATCCAGGCACTTAACACATAGAAATAGATCAGATCTGGCATTCATTCACATCACTAAGCACTAAGCTACTATATCATATGTATTCAACATATAGATCAAAACACTAAGCATAAATCACAACAATCACATAACAACCCTAAAGCACAAAGCAACCATAACATAGGATATACGTGGTTCACCCCAGTGTAGGGCTACGTCCACCAACTCTTCTTATTCTTTATTGTCTTCTGTCAATCTTCTTACATGCACAGAGCTACAAAACCCACTCCGCATAGGACAGGAGATCTGTGAGCACCTCGTCATATCCTCCTTCCCCGAGCTAGGTTCAAGCACAAAGCCTTCTTACACAGTCTGCACATAAGCTTCTTACAATCACTTGCACTTAGCTCTGCAAGTTCTCAACACAATCTTGCACTTAGCTCTGCAAGTTCTCAACACAATCTTGCACTTAGCCAACTAGTCATGCACTGAGCCAATCATTAACTAGTTACTTCTTACGTCGCCTAGCCTTATATTTATACATTACAAAATGGGCCTAAACATAGGTAAACCCATGCACCGACATCCCATACCCATTATATAAACCCTAAACCCAAAAATTCCCTAAAAAGGGGTCGAGATCCCGCGATCTTCGCTTTGCCTTACGCTCCGCCTTCGACCAGCTTGTCGAAGTCCCAAAAATGGTCAACCATGACCAAGGTTTTCCACTACTTGGTCAAGGGCCAACAAAGTCTTTCGTTTATAATTGCTCGGCTCACCAGCCTATAAACATAATTACAATTCAGCAATATAATTGGGGCTCGTCCTTAGGGTATTACAACGTACAACCTCTGTGAGCATAGACAGTCTAGTGCAAAAGTCAGGGGGAACGTACAACCTTTGTGAGCATAGACAGACTAGTGCAAAATTCAGGGGGAACGTACAACCTCTATGAGTCTAGTCAAGCCTTGTGAGCCATGAGCAAAATTCAAGGCATCTAACAAAAGTTAGGTTAAACATAAAATTCCTATGAGCTAGAAACAAACGATTTTCCTAATATTGAAAATGATATAATTGTATTTATCTAGTGCGTTGGCACGTGTAACATTATCCACCATGAAAAGAAATTTGAATTGTCATATAAAGAGTCGAGTTGTAAAAGTCAAAGTTTCATGTCTAGGTCAAAGTCAAAGTTGTCAAGTTTTTTACATTTCGCATGTTGCATGCATGTCTAGTTGCATGTTTCATGCATGACATGTGCATGTTGAGTTAGTTCGCATGTAGTGCCAAGTCACAAGGGCGAGTTGGATTTCTAACTGAAGTATAAAGTCAAGTTCTAATTTCGGACTCAAGTGTAAAGCTGAGTTATGACAAGTTTGCATTCAAGCTGCTAATTCGAGCCATCTCCTTCTCCTCTCCACTCCTTTATAAGCAAAGGTCGACCCCTCATTCTACACACTTGTTATGCAGAGTAAGGGTGAAGGAGGAGAGACAACAAAGGAGTCCTAAGGCAACAAATGTGCCCTGTAGACAGTGTTGTGTATATCAGTCCAAAAAACAACGAAGTTCCCTACAGACAGTGTTGTGTATATCAGTCCAAAAGACAACAAAGGCAACCTGCAAACAATGCTGATATATATCGACAGAAAAGGAAGCAAAGGAGTCTTAAGGCAGCATGTGAATTCTGTCCACAGTGCTGATATCTAACAATAGATTATGACAACAAGTTCTCTTTGCTTTTACAGGTTACACAATCAAGTCAAAATCATTTTGGCAAGCTCATTTAAGAACAGATTTTTCATGGTGGATATTTGTAAGTGATCATACATTATTAATGCAATAAAGGAAGATCGTTTGTTGGGGTTTTTCTCAGGTTTAAAAGTATATGTGTTGTTGATGTCCATGCTTATGTATCTACATGCTTATTACTATTCAATTATGATTCCACATTGTTGAAATGTATTACATTGGAATCAAAGTGTTAGTTC
>ML794809.1:0-37325 GCA_009831015.1 Picea engelmannii | reverse complement strand
GCTAGCAGAAGGTAAACAGGCTTCTAAAAAGAAATGAGTGATTCAGAGTGTGTGAACTGCGCTTAGGGAAAATAAGTCAAAGATGAGGTCAAACAAAGAGAAACTGCGAAAAGTCAGTGAGGTTAACTGTGCTAGGGCTAACTAATGAAAATAACGAATGCCCCGATAAGTAAGTAAGTAAGAGTGAATAAAGTGTAAATTCCGCCTAGGAAGAATCATGATAATAGGGGAGGAAATGAAGATGAACTGCGCTAAGTAAGTGGGTGAAGTTGCGCTAACTATATTTAATTCAAATCAAAATCCAAACGCATCAATAACGTCATGTCTCAGGGATAAGTAACAACATTATCGAATGCATCAGTACGAATTCGCTCTGGTAGGCCGAATACCCATATTTCCTACCGGTGGTAAGAAGGGTAAGACCACTACTTAGAGGGGCAAGCAAATAGACAATCCTATTAGAGGGGCAAGCAAAGAGCAAATCCCTTCCTTAAGTCGAGGGGGGTAAGTGAGGACAAAACCATCAATCACGCTTTGAGGGGAAGAAATATAAGTGAAGAATTTAAAGAAATAATCAACATAAGAAATCAAACTCATAATTTAACATTATTAATTTGTATTTTTAAAAATAATTTCTTTTATAAAATAATAAATATATTTTATCATCTTAAAATAAAAAAAATGATTGTATGAATTGTCCTTATTATAATTGAAAGCATTTGTGTTTTTTTAATGTGAAATAAAAATTGATTTGCCCACATAATTCAGAGCATTTGTGTAATTATGATGTAAAATAAAAAATAACTATTCACACAATTAAAAGGACATATATTCTTATCATTTAAAATAAGAAAATTTAAATAATAAAATAGAATAAAATATTTTTATCTCTATTTATTTACTGAATACGTGTCTTATAAAAAAACTTAAGAGACCCAGAATCGAGAGTTACAAACCATTACCAACTGATTCTTTCAATTCTTCATATAACTGAAATTGACAGCTTTTTTATTTCCTTCAACATATATACTTTCTACATCCAACTGCCTAATTGTCTCCGGTCGTAATCGGAATTTTCGGTTTCTTAGGCTCTATTGTAATGGGATGGAAACCCCCTCTACTGCACCATCTCATTCTATATATAGTCCAGTATCTAGTTCGGATTGTACCGTGAGCGGGGTGCACTCTTTGGACTGCCTCTGCTGTGCCTGCTCCAGACGGAATAACAGGTTACGGACTGTGGATTAACACCACCCATCTCTAAATGGTTTGGAACAGGTTCCTCTTGACTACAAATCCCACCCAGGACTACAAACTCTAGAGGTGTATCACAGTGGCAGATTAAAGGGGAAGTGGATATACCAATGGAATGAAGGGGAAAACTGGTGAACGAGCTAATTAAGAGGTCAAGAGCGGTCTAGTATTTATCATTAGCAAAGCTGGACACAGAACAATCAAACCAGGAAGGAAATAAGCTATTGATAATGCTTTAGAGTTTAATATAAAAATTCTATAAAATAGAGTACGTTAAACCTTTAAATCTGTATAAATATACATTTACACTTATCCAAAACTTGAAGCCCTATTCTCAATGGTACACCATCGTAGAGGGAAGGAGACCTTCGAAATAAAGCAGAATACATTATTGTTTATAATTTATCAAGAGAAGGGCTGATTAGCAAAAACCTAAAACCCTCATTACCATTACATTGACAGAAATTAGATTTCCGTAACACATTTCTGTGTTAAGAGAGGTGCTTGGAGCGCGTAAGTATTTTATATACAATCAGCGTAAACGAAGCATATTGTGTATGGTTGCTTAGTAGAATAAGTCATCCACAAACTGATAGTATTTCGTCCTCAATCGCCTGCTGAGAGCTAACGCTCCGATCACATTTCCAAAGCCAATTACAAACCCCATTCCCATTCCAACTTCCCACATGTCCCACCAATGCACACTCTCGTCGCCCTCCTCTCCCTGGCCGGAAGTAGAAGTCTGATCGTTGCAATTTCTTTGAACTTGARGCCCACAAAGCTCCGGATTACCCGAGAATGAAGACCCCTCAAATGTCATCAAATGTGGTAGATCTGGAATCCTCCCAGAAAGATTGTTATTTGATAGGTTTAAATAGCCCAGGAAGTCCAGATCTGCAAATGTTCCAGGTATTCTTCCCCATAACTGGTTGTTTGAGACATCCAAAGCTTCTAAATTTGTCATCTTGCCAAGATCGTTTGGAATGGCTCCGGTCAGGTGATTGTGCGATAGATTTAAAGAATGTAAACCTTTGAGATATCCAATGTTCTCGGGGATGTGACCACTAAGGTTGTTTGCCGAGAGATCCAGAGAAGTGAAAGTAGAGAGGATGTACTTATACGCCCATTCCTGACCCTTGACCATGAGGTGAACTTCTTCTTTGTAGAAATTTGCGTATCGAAGAGCAGTGGNTGTGACCACTAAGGTTGTTTGCCGAGAGATCCAGAGAAGTGAAAGTAGAGAGGATGTACTTATACGCCCATTCCTGACCCTTGACCATGAGGTGAACTTCTTCTTTGTAGAAATTTGCGTATCGAAGAGCAGTGGACCGCGAACTTGAGAAATATCCATTCCTCAATGTTGATAAGTTAGAGACATTGTGGTATCGAACCTGATAGACGGTTCATTGCCAGATCAAGAATTTGGAGTTTCTGAAGGTAGCAAATCTGGATTGGTATCTCACCTTCTAAATTATTTGATCTGAGAACGATTATGCGGAGATTTGAAAGGTCCGCAATCCATTCAGGGACTTTGCCCGATATGCTATTTCCGCTCAAATCCAAAATTTCTAACATCTTGCAATTTCGTAGGGACGAGGGAACACGCCCACTTAACCTGTTGTCGTTGATGTGCAATACCTGAAGTTTCTTCAATTTTCCCAGTTCCACCGGTATCTGGCCTTCCAAATGATTATTTGCTACATTCAGTACCTTCAGAGAAGAACAATTACTGAAACTGGAAGGCAACTGTCCATAGAGCTTATTGCCTGAAAGATCCAGAGCCTCGAGATACTCTGTTTTCTCACAAATGCAAGCAGGAATCTGCCCCTCCAGTTTATTCGACGCTAAAGAAAAGAAATTAGAAGTATGCAACATGCTGCAGATTTCTTGCGGGACTGGACCAGTAATGTCATTAATTGACAGATCAAGTTCCCAAAGGAAGCCTGCAGCAGAAATTCCTGCAGGACTAGGAAGATTGCCATGCAATTGATTGTCCCGTAGCTCCACCTGCTTCAAAGAAGTCAATGAGTTATACAGCTGAGGTGGTATTGGTCCTTCCAATTGATTGTGCGATAGGACTAATCTCTCCAGCTTGGGAAGACTCCACAGCCATGAAGGGATTTGTCCTGTGAGGGTATTATTTGACAGATCCAGTGTCGTCAAGGAACTTTGAGTTTTCAGAAAAAGAGGAAACGCCCCCTGTATTTGACAATGAGATAATTTCAACCAATCTAAATCAAAGGGCGAAGTCCAGTTGGAGCTGATTTTGAAGGCCAATTTGTTACTGGACAGGTCAAGATATTTTAGATTGTTCAGACTGCGGAAATGTGACTCTGAGATTGTTCCGCTCAAAGCGTTGTTAGTAAGACTGATATTGGTCAGTTTAGACAACGATCCTAGGGATAATGGGATTGGTCCTGTCAATTTGTTGTAGCCCAGGTCTAGTACAGTAAGCGAGCGGAGGCGGCCCAATGACTCTGGAATCGTTCCCCTCAAATTGTTACTGTGCAGTTGTAGCATAGCCAAAGATGATAGGTTTTCTATAGAAGATGGTATGGAGCCGTACAAACTGTTGTTTGGCATTTGGAGAAAGGTAAGGCTCTTCCATTGGCCCTCAAAAATCTGGGAAACATTGACAGATAACTTATTATTTCCCAAGGAAATCGATCCTATACGAGGCATCTGAGAGAGCTCAAATGGAAGAGAACCACTGAGATTTGCATTGCTCATCTGCAAATAAATCAAGTTAGTCATATTCGCTAACCAAGCAGGGAATTCAGACTGAAAATTGTTTCCATCGAGATGGAGAATTTCTAGGGATGTAAGGTTCTGCAGGGAATGGGGAATGGAACCATTCAGTCGGCAGTTTGACATTGTAAGATTTACGAGCTGAGAAAGAGGACTTACTGATTGTCCCCATGAGGACGAGGTTGCTGAGAGATCGATTCCGTCCAGAGAAAGATTTTTCAGGGCCGTGAGATCTGCAAGCCATGAGAGGTCAGGACTTGACAACGTAAATCCCGGGGAAGAAAGATCGAGTCCTGTCAAGTTCGACAGATTTCCGAGCTGCCATGGTACGGTACCTGCAAATCCAGCTGTGGACAGGTTGAGGTATTTCAAATTTTTCAAAAGACCCATCTCTGTAGGAATAGGTAGGCCAGTAAAATTATTGAAGCTAACATCCAAATGCTTCAAAGCCATCAAGTTAAGCAGTGATGTAGGACGCAAGGCACCACTCAAACTATAATTATGCAAATCCACCACAACGACACCGCCGGTCTGGCTGTCGCAGGAGACACCATCCCAGTGGCAACAGCTGAATGAAACATTCCAAGAAGCCAAACGCCCCGCAGGATCATGCAAACCGCTTTTGAAAGCCAAGAGAGATTGCATTTCCTGATTCAAACAACTTACTTCGCAAGAAACATAAGTGAAAATGCAAGAAACAAATACGCAACAAATGAACCTGTGAAGGACAAATCGGAGGAATCCTTTTTGCAGAATACCCGTCATTCGTGGACCTCGGTGAAAGAATATGGATTGCATGCTTGATTTGGTCATCATAATGATTTTATGGGCGTGAGAGGTCTCTCGGTTCTTGCATCTGTTTATTATCTGATCTATGTGCATTGTCGGTCATGTTTGTAACTTTGTATTTTACATATGAGCAAGAAAAAGACTGGCATCTTCCGAAACGTTCTGCCTTCTTCGCCGATGCCTCCATAATGGTTCGATCACTAAATTTGGTACGTACGTTACTGCTCAGTTAGGGACCCCTAACCATCTGAGTTACTGCTCAGTGCTTACCCATAGTCAGTCCATGAATCTTGATGTATCTGTCCATCTTTTGTCAACTTCTATCTGACACTGATTAGTACAAGGGGAGCAATAAGTACCCTGTTTTGGAGCATTAAAAGCTCTGGCTCTGCAAACACAGCATTTAATGCTATGTATTTGGTTTCTTATTGCTAACCTCAATACAAGGAAGGTGTATCAGCTTCAGGGAATTTCCTAAAGAACAAGATTTGTCTATTGACATACCGTCAGCAATTAAAAAGATTTATAAAACTTTGACCTGAAAGTGAAATACATGGAAGGTGTATTAGCTTTAGGGAATTTCCTAAAGAACAAGATTTGTATATTGACATACCGTCAGCAATTAAAAATAATTATAAAACTTTGATCTGAAAGTGAAAATAAAAAACTTTACCTGAAAGTGAAAAAGATTTAGTTCATTTAATTTTAATTAAAAAATTATAAAACTTTGACCTGAAAGTGAAAAAGATTTAGTTCATTTAATTTTAATTAAAAAATTATAAAACTTTGCACTGAAAGTGAAAAAGATTTAGTTCATTTAATTTTAATTAAAACATTGACTTAAATTTGAAAATGAATTAATTCATTTTCAAATTTAATTAAAATGAAACTTTAATTGGTATTTAATTTCTTCAAATAATGGCACTTTATTGTTAATGATATTCCCAGATTTGACCCGGGTCAGGTATGCCTAGTTACGGAAAGTGATTCCTCCAAGGAGAAGGAAATCCACACAATCTTACGCTATGCCTCTGCAACTAAATGAAATATAAAATATAAGTTTTATGGGATAGCATAGTTGGTAAATTAACATCTCGGTTAGAAAACTCGTAGACATTAAAATATTGAGTTTTGCCATAACAATCCAAATTTATTAACCATTCAAATTAATTTATATAATTCAAATGCAAAGTATTTTTTTTTTTAAATAATACATAATTTCAAACTTTCCAAAAAAACCATAAATTTTTTATCCAAGCTGAACTAATAAATTATCAAAAACATATGTAATACTATATAAAAAAAAAAGCTTAACAATTAAACTAATTATCATTCATTCTTTTAAATAAAAAAAAATCTATAACAATTAAAATTATTAGTTTAGTATATATTAATATAATTTTAGGAAAGAAACAATACCAAAAGTACATAAATTAAAGGATTTTTGAATGAAGATAAAAGAGCCATTTGAATATGAGAATTGTTAGAAATTAATTAAACAACCAGTCAGCCTTGTATTTGATAGAGATAAGCTTGCACTAAATGTACATACTATTGTAACTTTTTGGAAGAATGAGAAAATTCAGGAAGAAGTAATTCCAACCATTGATTTTGAAACCAATGAAATTAATTAAACAACCAGTCAGCCTTCTAGTTGATAGAGATAAGCTTGCACTAAATGCACAGACTGTCGTAACTTCTTGGAAGAATGAGAAAATTCAGGTAGAAGTAATTCCAACCATTGATTTTGAAACCAATCAACAGTGCAGCTCATCTCACCATTGTATAACTACACATTCCTGTAATGTCATAGACAAGTTGCTTGTGTGTTTTCTCGTGTCTTTGTTTGCTACTTATGTGTGAGTTCTCTATTTGATATTGTGTGTTCTCTCGTGTCTTTGTTTGCTACTTATGTGTGAGTTCTCTATTTGGTATCAGAGCCAAGAGAGTTGTGAGGCTCGTGTGAGCCGGAGAGGGCAAAGTTGTGAGGTCTGAGAGAGTTGCAAGGGCTGTGAGGAATTCCTTCTATCATTTTGTTCCTTGTGTAAGAGTGTTCTCCACCTGTGCAAAAGAGTCGTGAGTGCCCTGTGAGAGCAGAGAGGACCGTGAGTGTAGTGAAGGGTGTAAGCATTGAGAGAGGTGAGAGGGTTGCAAAACTTGTTGTTATGTCACTCTGTGGGGAAGAGTTGGGCTCTTTGTCATGTGCTTAAGAGAGATACTACTTGGAGACTAGTTGATCCTTGAGTTGTTGAAGAGAAGTTGCAATTTGAAAGAAGGGTGCTCAGATCGTGCCAATTGAAAGGGTGCGTCGTAGGAATTTCCATCAAAACCCAAATCTAAAGGCTGAAGGGCAATTCAGGTTTGTATAAGAAAAGCTTTCACAAATTGTTTGAATGGAGGTGAAGGTATAAAAATTATAAGTGTGGTTTGATAGATGTTGTATTTTAGGAAGGTGATAATTGCCTTAGTTGATTTCACTGAAAAGTGATATTATAAATGTTGAATTTTCCAGTGGTTGATTTCAATAAAAATTAATGGCTATGGTAATTTTGGTGGTTGATTTGAGAGGAAAGTGATATATTGAAGAATATAAAATGGGAAAATGTGTAATGGTGTGTTAATAAAATAAAAATAAATAAAAGGTTGAATTGATATGACATTGTGATAATATGGTGTTTACTTGAGAGTGTTTATTTTATGATAAAGTTCCAAAGAGAGGGATGTGTGATGGTGTGTTAATAAAATAAAAAGAAATAAAAGGTTGAATTGATATGACATTGTGATAATATGGTGTTTATTTGAGAGTGTTTATTTTATGCTAAAGTTCCAAAGAGAGGGATGTGAATGTAAAAGCTTAAGTAATAAGGTTTTGTGGCTTAATCAGTGATGTGATATGGTGTTCAATTTGTAAAACAAGTTATATAAATATTGTGATTGCGGTCACAATTTGAATTATTGATTAGTATAGAGTTTCTCCATTGGGTTCTAAAATCCTAGATCATTTTGAAGAGATTTTAGTGTTTTTAAAGATGACAAATATCATGGCAGATTCATATATAAATGAATCAAATAAGTTATATGGGGAAAATTATGTCAATTGGAAGTTTAAGTTGTAGACGTTGATGGAAGGGTGGCCTCAGTTCAGGAATGGGAGCGACGAGAGACTAAAGCGGAGGTGCTCTTGAGGATGTCCATCAAGGACAATATCATCCCACACATTAGGGAATGCAAAACATCCCATGAAACTTGGGAGACACTGAAAGGTTTGTACGAGACGACGAACACAAACCGTGTATTATTTTTGAAGAGTAAGTTTCTTTCAATTAAGAGGGAGGAGAATGAAAATATCAGTAACTTTCTTTCTAGAATCAAAGAGTTGAAAGATAAGCTAGGAGATATTGGAGAGAATATTTCTAGTACTAACCTGGTCACTATCACATTAAATGGAATGTTGGATGAATATCAAATGTTCATTATTGGTCTTGCAACTAGGGAAAAGGCCCATACTTTTGAAGAATTGACGGGTATTCTTCTCCAAGAGGAGGAGCGCAGAAAGAATCTTAATATCATATATCACAATTCAGATCTGGCATTGGTGGCGAAAGGGAAACAACCCTACAAAGGAAAACCATGGAGGAGAAATAAAGAAGGCAAGCCACAAACACAAATGTGAAGAAGAATGAAGGATGCTTCTACTATGGTAAGTTTGGACATTGGTAAATATTGTGGAGGAGGAAGTTTAATGAGTCCAAATATAACAAACATTCAAGAAATGTTGTTGATAAAGGTGCCAGAGTATGTGATGATTTCAAAAATCTCAAATTGTTTGTTTCTGATGCTGCTTTATCAGCAAACACTGATGATGGTAATGCTTGGTTTATTGATTTTGGTGCTTCAGTTCATATGTCATGTAATAGGAATTGGTTTGATACATATCATGAAAACATTAATGATGTTCATAAGATCTATCTAAGAGATGATAGGTCACATGAAATTAAAGGGTGTGGAGACGTATATGTGACTTTACCTACTAGTGAGGTGAAACAAATCCATAATGTAATGTATGTGTCAGGCATAAAGAAGAATTTAATTTATGTATCCACCATTGCAGATCAAGATCTAAAATTTGAATTTGTTAAGTCATAATGTGTGGTGAAGGGCATACAGGATCACTACAAAATCATTGCAAGAGGATCTAGAGTCGAAGGACTATATAAGTTTGATGTTACAAGGAGGGATCATCAAGCGTTGGCATCCACAACTATGTCAATGGAAGAGTTATGGAATCAAAGGTATGGACACCTAAACCATAATGATCTTATGATGCTTCAGAAGAAAGAAATGGTAGAAGGTCTTCCAACGTTTAAAAGTGAACATGTTGAATGTGAAGGGCGTGCATTAGGAAAACAACATAGAGAAGAGTTTCCTATGCATATAAATAAAATAAAGCGAGAAATTCTTGAACTAGTGCACATTGATGTTTGTGGACCCATGCAAAGTAGATCTCTTGGAGGAGCATATTATTTCCTTATCTTTATTGATGATAGAACTATATACACTTGGGTCTATTCTATGAGAAAGAAAAGGGATGTCTTTGAATATTTTAAAGAATTCAAGAATATGGTTGAAAAATAAACAGGAAGGAGCATCAAGATTCTCAAGTCAGGTCAAGGAGGGGAGTATACATCAGGTATTGCAAAAATAATGGGATTCAACAACAGTTCACAGTTCCACATACTCCTTAGCAAAATGGAGTAGCAGAGAGGAAAAATAGAACCTTGGTTGAATGTGCTCGCAGTATGATAGAAGGTAAAAATATTTCTAATGGTTTTTGGGATGAAGCAATAAGTATTGTTGTATATCTAAAGAATAGGAGTCCTACAAAAATTTTAGAGAACAAAACACCTTTTGAAGATTTTTATGGATATAAACCAGAAGTGAGTCACTTGAGAATATTTGGGAGTAAAGCATTTGCTCACATTCCAAAAGAAGATAGAAGAAAGCTTGATGCAAAGGCAATCAAATGCATATTTATTGGTTATTGTACAGAACATAAAGCCTATAAAATGTTTGATACTAACAATCACAAGGTGTTTGCAAGTAGAGATGTGTTGTTTCATGAAAATGCAGATGAAGTACAAAAAACACATGGTTATGATGTATGGAATCTACCTAAAGAAAATGAGGAAAGTGCTAAAGAAGAAGAAGAAGAAGTCCAAGGAGAAGCTCCAAGCATCATAGATTCTACAAGTAGCTAGAGCACACCTAGAAGAGGTGAAGGAACTCCACAAAGAAGTGAAGAACTAAGGAGGACAACAATACAATCTAAGACCCCGGTTAGATATAGAGACTATGCCTTAATAACTCAAGCTATGAATGTGGTAGAGCCTTTAAATTGTGAGAAAGCTAAAGACCACAAAGAATGGATGGATTCCATGAAGGAAGAATATGATTCTATAATTAAAAATGAAACATGGGAATTGACATAATTTCCTGAGAACAAAACCCCCGTAGGATCAAAATGGTTGTTCAAATATAAATTTAATGTTGATGGTAGTATAGAAAAATACACAGCTAGATTGGTTGTCAAAGGTTATTCACAGAAAGAAGGGATAGATTAAGAAGACACTTTTTCTCCTGTAGAAAAAATGAATACTATTAGATTAATGATTGCATTGGCTTCCAAGTATAATTGGAAGTTGCATCAGTTAGATGTCAAGTCAACATTTTTTAATGGAGAATTAAAAGAAGAGGTTTATCTTGTTCAACCAGAGGGGTTTGTAAAGAAAGGACAAGAGCATCTTGTATGGAAGTTGAAGAAAGATTTATATGGACTTAAACAGGCACCTAAGTCTTGGTATGAGAAAATTGATACATTTTTCTTTCAACAAGGATTTATAGAAAGTAAAAGTGATCCCAATTTGTATATCAAGAAAGATAGAAATGGTCAAATTGCTTTGATTTCTCTATATGTGGATGATCTTATCATAACAGGAAGTCATACTAGGTTGATTGAAGAGATCAAAAGAAAGTTGTCACAACAGTTTGAAATGAAGGATCTTGGGCATTTCCATTACTGTTTAGGTCTTGAGGTATGGAGAGAAAAGGGTAAGACCTTAATCACACAAAGCAAATATGCAAAGGAAGTACTCAGGAGGTTTAATATGAACACATGTAAGACAATATCTACTCCATTAGAACAAAATGTTAATGTCAACAATAATGATGACTCAAAAGAAGTGGATGGTACTTTGTATCAACAATTGGTGGGAAGTCTAAATTATCTCACGACAACGAGGCCAGATATTGCATATTCAGTTAGCATTCTTAGCCAATTTATGGCTAAGCCTCATGAGAATCACTGGAAAGTTGCAAAGAGAGTCCTCCGATATTTGAAAGGGAATATTGATTTTGGTATTGAGTATACTAATGATTTTGATGTTGAGTTGACATGTTTCTCATACTTTGATTGGGTAGGAGATCCATATGACAGGAAGTCTACTACATGATATACATTCAATATTGGATCAGGGATCGTGTCCTGGAGCAGTAAGAAACAACCAATTGTTTCTTTTTCGTCCACTAAAGTTGAGTACAAAGCATTATGCATTGCCACCTGTGAAGCAATTTGGCTAAGGAGGACACTTGAAGATGTTGGAGAAAAGCAAAAAGTACCAACAATCATCCAATGTGACAACGAAAGTTCCATCAAACTGGAAAACAACTCAGTGTATCATGTTAGGTCAAAGCATATTGAGACACACTATCATTTTGTAAGAGAAAAAATTTTGTCAAATGAAATTGATGTATTGTATTGCAACACAAATGATAATGTTGCAGATATATTTACAAAGCCTCTTGGAAAGGCTAAGTTTGTAATATCTAGAGATAAGATAGATGTTGTAAAGGTTGTTTAGCTAAGAGGGAGTGTTAGAAATTAATTAAACAACCAGTCAGTCTGGTAGTTGATAGATATAAGTGTGCAGTAAATGCACTGACTGTCATAACTTCTTGGAAGAACAAGAAACGCCTGGAAGAAGTAATTCCGGCCATTGATCTTGAAACAGATCAACGATGCAACTAATCCCACCATTGTATAAATACACATTCCTGTAATGCCATAAACAAGTCGCTTGTGTGTTCTCTCGTGTCTCTGTTTGCTACGTCTGTGTGAGTTCTCTGATTGGAATGTCAATGCAAGTAAACACAAGGAAAATAATGTTTTTGGTAAGTATGTAACAATAGTAAGCAAAGTTGATATGAAATGAAAAGAATAAAGAAAAGAAAATAGCAATTGTGAGAACTCACAATTTAGATGGGAAGTCCAAATAGACTAAGTACACATGATTTATTTTAGATGATGGTGTATTTTGTCTATGTCCATAATGACATGTCAATAAGCAATGAAAAGTGTATGAAGCCTATAAACCTTTGGGAACTATTGTACTATATATTCCAAAATGTTAATGAACACGAATTTGTATAAATTTGCAATGAAGAAAACTGGGTTAGACAATATGAGATGTATGGTGGAATTAATGACTAGTGTATTTGATAAGTTGAGAAGTAGTTACATGGGAAATGTAGGTATGATAGCTCTCATGAAGAGGCATGAAAAATGTGCAAATGGACTTCTTAGATGAGAAATGGTGGCAAAACTTTGGAATGTAGAAGGGCCTCTTCTTGCTTCCTTTGTAAGACATGGGAATTTTCCTTCCTTTCTTTGTACCTTTCAAAGGTAAATGTCGAGGAGATGTGAAAATCCTTCAAAGAGGGAACTCTAAATGTTTCAATGAAAGTTAGACCTTGTCGTTCAATAGTATCAAACTCAATGAGTGAAAGTAATATGAAGAGAAAGATGTAGCAATGATTTCCAAGGAGGAGGGAAAATTTACTTTATGAATTAAGTATACATGTTGGAAATTAAATAGTTAAATTTCAATTATTAAGGACTATAAACTTATCCTTCTCACCTTTATTTAAAATTTGATTAGCATCCAACTTTAAAAACACTAACAAAATTAGCATGTGAACTTGGTGTTCTCAGGAATCCTTCACCCATTAAATAAAGGTCACCACACAAGAGGAATCCTTGGCGACTTATTTGATCATCTTTAGGAATTTTGAGTATTTGATCCTTTTAAATAATGTTTACCTAATTAATTTATCCCAGTGAAGACTAGAGTCACCTAGTCCCCTATAGATCTTTGTTTTAGGAAGTGACATAAAGAAGAATAATGATTCATCATTGCCCATGTACCCAAAGAGGATGTTGAAACAAACCTAGATTGTTCGATTGTCGTCATATTTCCATATTGATCAGTGATTCTTCCAAACTAAAAACAAATATTCATTTTTCTTATCCTCCTAACTAATGAACGATTCACACCAATATGTGTACATTGCACATTGACAATTTAATCTATTACTTTGTATTGTTCCCAACTAGGATAGATAGGAAAATATTTTGCTTCTCAAGGTATTGTTTATATTTTAATGATTTTATCAAACACGTTGTATTAATGTTGTTGGAAGTGCCTTACAAATAGTTTGCATATGTTTACAAGATAAGAAAATAAACACATCTCACGCACCCATTACACATAAAATAGAGAGGATACTTGTGGCATATTTATTATGAGTGGAGAAACCAATTCACACAGTACAAATATATCTACTAGTGGTAACAACATCTTCCAAACCCTCCTAACACACAGATCTATTAGCTGCAAACCAACTGAAGTATCTAATGACAAAGAACAAACAAGAACTTGGTGATGATGCCAAATCTACTCAAACAATGAGGAATCCTCCTCTGCCTATCGACCCTCGCCGATACGATCTTGATCTACTCCTGAACACCTCTACTACTGCAGTTTGACTGCCATACTTGTAACTCTAGGTCGTTGGGGCCTTGCGGGATGAGGTTGGGAAATGCTCAAGGCCTCGTGTGACACTTCGTGTTCAACCTGCGAGTATTCCTTCTTTTACTGTTACTCTGAAACCCTCTTATCACCTGCAGATTATACACTCGATCTCCTCCGAGAAATGTCATGAATTCCCTGCAGAGCTGCTACAGCTCCAAACTCTCTGTCCAAGAAGAACCCAAGTCCCACAATGTAAATCAAGTGAATATATAAGTTGGATCCTCCTTGTTTCCTAGCTAGGGTGGATATTGCACCATCAAAACCAGACCAACAATGGAAGGGTTTTTCTAAACCCTAACGAAACAATGGATCCAAGAGAACCATGCAAGAAATAATCATATCATAATGCCAAAGAGAGGGGCTACTTCTCTATTTATCCTTCCTCCGACCCTTCTAGATCTTTCCCTCTATTTGATCAAATCAAATCCTCACTTAATTCTCATTTAAATATAATTATTTATTGTCCCTGAGGTGTAGGAAAATTGGTGATGGAGTGTGTTGTTAAGGCACTCTGTGATGTTAAGTCACCGGCTTGAAACCTGCGGGGACAAAAAAAATCCAACCATGTTAAGGGTTGGTGTGGCTCAGGCTGGGTGTGATCCCTGGGTGATTTTAACGGCTTAGATGCCCCTGAGTCACGGTTTCTTAGCCACAGGCTAGTCCCACAGGTCACGAACAAACTAACAAACAATAACTCTATAGTTTTTTTGTACATAATAAATAATTGATACTAATTTTTAACTACTAAAAAAATATAATTTTAGATAAATTTAAAATATTGATAATCAAAATAATGTATCATTTCCTATATAAATAAATAATTGCCAAAATAAACTATATACAAAACCCAACTCTTATTAACAAAAAAAATTACAAAATGTAACATAACAATCTCTAATGTAATATTTCTTATAACATTCATTTTCCCGCAATAATAAATTATAACGGATGATAACTCTCACACCATGTTTACTTTATTTTTTCCAATAAGAAATTCGCCCAAAATTATATTAATAATTTTAATTACATCTTCCAAATCACTTGCTCGGAGACTAATCACACCAAAATGACCTCCCTTAAATAACTTAATACAAACAAAGATCTCAAACAAAACTGTCTTTTCAAAACACCAAACCAATACCTTGAAACGTTGGCATTGCATACTAACAAAAATCCTAAATTCCTTTCTCACCACAAGATAATAAGATAATAGGATCCATAGAGAAAGCAGAAATCCAAAAGAAATGAAAAAGCAAGTAACAAAAGAAAATGAATTAGAAGAAGAAAACATGGTGATGCTGCCATCAATGGATCCATCCCAAATAAACATGTTTACTTAATTACAAGAAAGAGATCACATATGAAATATCTCCTTTAGTAGTAGGCAATCAATCCATAAAAACTATTCAACATAAAAATCCAAATTAACAAAACTTTTTGCAATTCAAAAGAAACTTTTTGCAATTCAAAAGATATTCGTGCAAGAAGGTCTATGTACTTGTGAATTTTTCACTCATTTATATGTGATACAACATATTCTTATTTTTTATTATTTATCAATTTTTTAATATTTTATTTTATAAGTATTTTTATTTATTTTGTAATTTTAAAAATCATATATATATATATATATATCTTATTTTCAACAATTTTACAAACTTTTATATATATATCCTTTTTATTTTCAATAATTTTACAAACTTTCTAAAACCATATTTTCATATCTCATCCACTTTTTAAATTGTGTTACAATTATTCATTTTTTATTCATTTCATTAGTAAATATCTCATCTACTTTTTAAATTGTGTTACAATTATTCATTTTTCTTAAGTATTGTTGCAATGATTCATTTAAACATGGTAAAAATTTCTATGCACGCTCACATCTCATTCTTCAAGTACGGAAGATACCCTAGCAAGATTTGTCACACTTTTGGGAGGTGCCCCCTTCAACGTGAATATGAAGTTGCTCGGGGCTTTCCCAACGACGTACGGAAGTACGGAGAACGAAAGTATGATGGTTACTCGTATTCTATAAGAGAAAGGTGTGAAAGGAGGTACAAGCGGTTTGATGGAATTTGACGGGCAAATTGCCCACGGGCTAATTTGTCAGTCAAATACGGTTCAAAATTTTGTGTAATCGTCAATTTTTTTTTTTGTAATTAGGAAAATGGGTATTGTAGTGGTGTATAGGGATGGAATTTGATGGGCAAATTATTAGTCATGGAATGATTTGACCGTTAAATATGTAATTCCTCAAAACGTGCATATGATTTAACCGTTAAATACGTCAAAATATGCATCTGAGTTGCAAAAACCGTCAAATTTAATGGGTTCTTGGGATTTGAAATTCCAATCCTAGTGGTGTAGACAGTCGGCTTTTCAACTTTGAAAGTCCAATTATACTTGTGCAACTAATTACGCCGAAAGGCGTACACCTATTCACAATGGGCAGATTTAATAGGGGTTTAGTGCTTAATAAGTTTTCTATGGACATGATTAAATATGGCTGAAATATTCTTAGTAGTCACACAAAATAAATGGTTGTGATTTCAATCATTAACTTCCTAGCTATTATAAAGACATTTGTTTATGTGTTTACTTTTTTATATTTATCTAATCATATTTAAAAATTACTTTGATAATTAACTGATTGCCACGTAAGTGATTAACAAAAATTAAAATATTAACACCAGATAAATGAAGCTCAATCGTTTATTTGTTAATCAATAATAAAATTTAATATATTCTTTTAAGGATTCTTTTCATCTTATCAACCTTTGTGCGTTCACGAACAACTATTTAGCTGTTGTGCTAGTGTAATAGTGTACTCTCGCTATCTCACAGACTATCCAGCGATTAGGATTTGATGATGATCATTAAGATTGGAGTTTAGTGGTATGTAATCTCATTAGCATGACGTTGTTTTGGTAATTTTAAATTGTTTTGGTAATTTTTATTAGAATTTTATAATAAAAATTATTTGTTTAAATTGTATTTTTAAATGTATAAATAATTTTAATATATTAAAAATTTGAAAATTACTTAAATTATATTTTTAAACGTATAAATAATTTTAATATATTAATTTTAAAATGTCTTTACTATTAAATTGTATTTTTAAATGTATAAATAATTTATTTAATATATTAATTTGTAATTGAAAATACTGTAATGGTTGATGGTCTGTGCGAACTATTTTTTACTTCCCCATAATTTAAGTAATGCTTCCATTTTTTCACACTTTGTACCCAAGCATACACTTAATATTTATCACCTACTATATTCTGTTTGGACTCCACTCGCCATTTTTTCAGTACCAGCGGTCTGTCGCTTTATCGATCTTTGATGAATTGCATACACAGCAGCCGCCAAGTTGCCATCGACAGCTGCAAGGGCAAGCGTGTGAACTGCATTGCACGCTTTCTTTACGTGTTTTTTTTTGGAAAGTAAAAATACGTGTCATTAGAAAATTGACAGATATGACATTTTATTCTTCTTCGGAGGTGACGTTGAAATTTCTGGTCAAGAAAAGTAGAAGAATAGAGATCAAGTGGATAAAGATGCCCTTTATAAAGGTGACGTTGAACTTTCTTCTATGGTCAATAAAAATAAAAAGAATTGAAGAATATGGATAAGCATACGCCATTTCTCCAAAATGAAATTGAAAATTTCAATGAAAATAATGGTTAAGTCTAATGAGATCAAAATCAGTTTATAAAGTAGTCAGTTTATAAAGTAGTAAGAGATTATTTGAATTTATTTAAATTATTATTTTGATATTTTAAAAGTATTAAAATAAGTATTTCAAGATTATTATAGTTTTGATGATTTAGAATGTTAACTAGATTAATATTGTTACAAATATTTTGAAATTAAAATTTAATTTGAATATAAGTAGAGTAATTCTTTCATGCTATGATGTTTTGGAAATTGTCTAATGCTAGCAATATTGATTCTCTTATTTACCTTACTCAAAACTAAGAGATATCATGGGTATTATAGTCCGTGTGACTTGAGAAATATCATGGATATTCTAGTCTTAATGATGTACTTGAGTCGTGGTGTACTTGAAAGATATCATGGATATTTTAGTCTCAAGTAGTGTACTTCAGTCAATTCTAGAATAACTTTTTCTTTTATTCTCCATGATTAATAATTTTAGTTACAATTTAAAGCTTACATATAAAAAATAATTTTTTCCTTTATTTTTTAAAAATTTCAACTTACTAAACCTTTTAAAAATTTAAATATTTAATTTTAAATTTGATTAAATGACATTATATTTTTTCAAAAGTTTCAACTTACTAAACCTTTTGAAAATTTAAATATTTAATTTTAAATTTGATTAAATGACATTATATTTTTTCTAAACTACTTTGAAAATTATTATTTTTAATTGTGTTTTAATTTCTTTTAAATTTGATATATTTTTTTTTATTTGATAAGTTTCAATTTACTAAACCTTTTCAAAGTTTAAATATTTAATTTTAATTTCTGTTAAATAACGTTATATTTTGTCTTGGCTCCTGTAAAAATGATTGTTTTTTAATTCGATAAGATTTAAGTTATGAAACTTTTTCAAAATTTAAATATTTAATTTCAAATTTTGTTAGATAATGTTTATTTCGTCTTATCTATTTTATTTTTCTTTTTTGAACTTGTTGATTGATTTGAATTCGTTATTATTTTTAAATAACTTTTTTTTTTTAATTTATTTTTTTTAATTGCACATTTAAAAAATTATTATTATTATTATTATTTTATTGATATAAAAAATATTTTAAAAATTATTATTTGTATTTTTTAATATATATTTTTTATTAATGTAAAAAAATATTATTTGAATGTAAAAAAATATTTATTTTTTCCTATTTTATATTATTAAGTTGAAAGCATTTATAAGGAAGAGCATTTTGCTAAAACTTGGTCATAGAAAGCTTAGTGGTTTTGGGAGGATCAATTGTGATTTACTTATTCTTCGAAATTGGTTCTCTGTCATACGATGTGTTTTTCTTCTTGTCTGACCTTATGTTATGCCACATGCGCTCCTTTTCGATGTTTCCTTCTTGTTTCTATTTTTCAACTTTTTTTTTTTTTTTTTCGTTTGTCATTTTTGAGCTTTGATCATGAATTTGAATAGTGTTTTTCGTTTCCTTGTTGTTGTCAAGGAAATTGGAGGGGAAGGGTCCTGTGAAAATATATGTTTCATTCACTTCGGTTTTAGAAACCAAAGCATGAGATATGGAATGGGGAAATCGTTGGGATTTGGTCTTGGAGTAGATATTTTTGGATCGAGGTTGAGTTTTGCTTCAACTATGTGGTTAGCTTCAAGATATCAATTACAGACAATATGCTTGCAAAATGTCACGAATAGAATAATTTGATGAATTCAACACTTCTAATGGCGATAAGATCATCGAAATTTGGGGTATTAGAAGACAAATGTAGATATTTTCATGTTGATTTGAAACAATGTGAGCAATGAAGATGTGAATGCAAATGAATTGACATATACTGAGTAATGCCTATTCTATTCATTCTACTTTTTGATCTTCCCTGAGAACGAAACCATCACATCATCAGATCAAATCCATTTTTTGTTCAATTAACATTAAGCACCATGCAATGAATGATGGATTTACTACCTGGTGCATTTTATCTCTTAGATACACATCATTCATCATCGAATGGACAAGATACACCACAAATTTAGCCAATAATTGACTTAATGAAGCTTACCACCTTGTTCCTCCATTTCCTCTTGTCGGTCGTGGCACCGTCCTTCATTTGTGTGTCCCCTCTCCTGATTGTCGATGGAACGTCGAGAATAGGTTGACTTCATTTAATGCACTGCGCTCTATGATTTTTCCTTCCCGTAGAACTCAAACTTCCTTCAAACTCTCTCGTCAGTGTGATCGCCAACAAATCCCCCGTTTCCTCCACTATTTCAAGTCCTTTGTTATTCCAATCCCCCATTTTTTATGTGGTAATAGTCGAGGCGATGAGAACAAATAGACTATTCCTTTCACCCGCCCCCAGAATAGGTTCAAACTCTCCCACCCGTCCGCTCAATGACTCCTTTGTTTCCTTCGCTATTATAGATGCACTACTACTCACATTGTGCATGAAACCCTTAAATTACTCCACGCAATCCCTAAAATATGGATTGGAATTGGTGGGCCAAACGGAGTAGAAAACTGGCATGTATTTAGAAGATGATTAAATAACATCTTTGAACTCATAATTAGGTGTCTTCGTCTAGAGAATTTTTTTTTTTGATAATTAATCAAAGGGCTTGTATCGTGGGCAGATGATCGAGTTTCCTTCACATTAAGAAGTGTTTATGTATTGGATTGGCCATCTTGTTGAAGTAATTAATACATTATCTCTAACTCTATCCATTATTAGGCCACCTCGCTTCAGTAATTAATATGGAAAGAGTTTTATTTCTAGCTCCATCTCTCTCACATTTGGGTAAAAAACTTTGTGTAATGTGCAATGTTCATGGATAATCCTCTTGTCATTTCCTATCAACAACATATCATCCACATACAAGACAAAATAAATAAGACGATCACCAACTAATTTGAAATACACACAGTGATCCTCTATGCTCCTTGTGAAGCCAAGTCCCAACATATAAGTATCAAATTTTTGATACCACATCCTTGAAGATTGTATTAACCCATACAGGGACTTTTTCATCTTGCATACCAACTCTTTCTTTCCCTTCACAGTGAAGCCTTTTGGCTACTTCATGTAGATTTCTTGTTCCAAATCCCTATGTAGGAATGTTGTCATATCCATCTATTCTACTTCAAAATCAAATGCAGCAACAAAAAATAAACTAAATCTAATTGATGTTAACTAGGCAACAAGAGAAAAAATCTCACTAAAGTCAATTCCCTCAACCCGTGAATAATCTTTTGCTACTAACTGAGTTTTGTATTTCTCCACTTTGCCTCGTGCATTCAATTTCTTCTTAAACACCCATTTTCTACCAATGGTATTTCTTCCATTTGACAACTCCACTAGATCCCAAGCCTCATTCTTGTCCAAGGCTGCCATTTCTTCAATCATGGCATTTTTCCAGAGTTTTCCATCCTCTGAATCCATTGCCTCCCTAACAGTTCTAAGATCATTTTCAGTAATATATATATTTTTTTTTGAATGGAAATCGGGTGGAGTATACCTTTCCAGTTGCCTTGTTTCCCAAACCGATATCTTGAATACTGGAGTATGAGGATCTTCTTCTTCTTATTTTTGTTCTTCTGTAGAGTCAGATTCGTCATTCTTCAACTCAAACTCTATTTTCTCTGGTTATTCCTTCCTTTGTAGGAATTCTTGTTTGAAAAAATCTTCAATTTCTCTAAATTTCACATCTCGATTATACACCACCTTCTTAATTTCTTGGTTCCAAAGATTATAACCTTTTAGACCATCTTTATACCTAATAAATATACATTTTTCATCCCTTTTATCTATCTTACTTGTGTTTTCCTTTGGAATGTGTGCATAGGCATCACAACCAAATACCATGAGATGTGTGAGAGAAGGTTTCTTACCAGTCCATACCTCGTGTGGAGTCTTTCCATCTAGTGATGATGAGGGTGATTGATTGACTAGGTAACATGTAGTACCCACTACCTCTGTCCATACTCTTGTCCTAACTCGACACCACTGAGCATGCACCTTGTTTTTTCTGTCAATGTCCTATTCATCCTTTCTGCAAGTCCATTCTATTGAGGTGTATATTGAGTAGTATTCTTCCTTGCTATACCACTCTTCTTACAAAATTATTCAAATTCATTTTCATCGAACTCTCCACCATTATCCATCCTCAACGTCTTAATTATTTTCTCTGTATGATTCTCCACAAGAGCTTTAAACTCTTTAAACTTTTCAAAGAATTCATATTTCTTCTTGAGGAAATATATCCATGTATTCATCGAAAAGTCATCTATAAATGAGACATAGTACACAAATTTTCTCAGTGATGGAATTGACACAGGTCCAAACACATCATTGTGCACCAACTGTAAAATTTCCTCTGCCCTCGTTACACCAGAGGGGAATCTTACCCGATTCTTCTTTCCATATACACAATGTTCATAGAAATCAAAATCTAGAGAGAAATTAGACATTTTTTTTTCACACGAAAAAAAACATTACTTTGTTATTATAAGAAATCAAAAGTAATATTACATCACTACTAGACCTCTGTCTCAAAAGATGGAAAGTGTGTCATAACAAAACCTATGACGTTTAGTCTACTTAACATAGTTCGATGAGAAGCATGTATATAGTTAAGCAGTAAAATACCCATCAGCTATCAAGAGGCATGCATTTTCACCAGTTTTTCTCAAAACCACAATTTTAAGAGCTGTAACAAAATCTGTGGGAAATTAATTTCCCATCTTTCAAAACTTTGATCCATGAGATTCCTTCCTTCCACCCTAGAGCCTCCTTTGAGAGTTTTTCTGCAACAATGTTCAATTCTCAATAGATATGTCGAAATTCAATCTCAGTAAAATATTTACTAGAGCTCTGATCCTGTCACAACGGTGGGTGTGAGTGATGTTCTTTATGACACAAAGACAATTTAACTAGTTAATAATCATCTTGGAATCCCCCATCACTGATATGCACTAAATACCCAACTGCCTGGCCCACATGAGGAGCGTCCAAATACCCATCAGTTCAGCCTTTGTATTTGTGCCTTTGTCTCCACCACGAATACAAAAACAAACAAAAGAGGAATATCTATAAATGGAAAATCCTCCGCCACAATTCTCGTTCTGTGCTGCACCATCAAAATATCCATAGAACTTGTCGGTAGCTCGGAAAACGTTGCGGAGGATCCTAGCAGGAGGCGGATAATGAACTTTGTAATATGCAGAGTAAGTAATCAATATATGACCCACCACCTTATCAACCCTTGGCATCTCTCCTTCAAAAATACACAGGTTTCATGCCCTCCAAATAGACCACCAACCAAAGATAGGAAGTGTAGCATAATCCTTATGGTACCTGATCCAACATTTAATTTTGAATTTAAATCACTGTCCCAATTTAAAAGTTTGATATTTAGCAATGAAAAACATTTCTTCCACATAGATATAGCAAAAATACAGTCCCCAAATATGTGGAGACAGTTCTCCTAATTCAATTTTCAAAGAGTGCAAATCCCAGGTCCGCTCCAACCCCGTTTTTTGAGATTTTCCCAAGTTAAAATATTTTTTTTAGAATCAACCATCCAAAGTACTGAATTCTGGGAGGGATTCTGAGCTTCCAAATAATTCTGCACCACCAGGGGACTTCATCAAAAAAGTGAGAAACACAAATTTTTTTATACAAATCAACCACAGTAACAGTACCAAATTTGTTTTCAATCCAGATCAGGTCGACAGGTTCGCTAGTCAGTCTGATGCATGTGTTCTGAATTCCATCAATAAAGGTGTTCCACGCCAGAGCCCTGGTATCACAAAGTTCCAATGTATCACTAGAGAGCTAGTCAATTTTTTGGGGGGGATAATGAGGAAATCCACTACACTGATAAATAGTCTTTACCCCCAAACAATTTAGATGTGTGATCAGTTCTTGCGGAAGTCGAAATGTATCATCCCCACCCACAAATGGATCCACACCAACCCTGACCTACTTGCCATCTCCAATATACCATGCTAAATACTGACCAATCCATTCAAAATATTTAGTGAATTTGTTCCAAATAGTAGACCCATGAGAGTTTTTATATTTGTCATTCCTGATCCATTCTATAATAGACAAGTTCCCCAAATAATTTTTTCTCAAGACCAATCCCCATAAACCATCCGATCTAGCTCCACTCCACACCATTTTTAATAGTAGAKAAATATTAAACCATTCCAAATTTTTAATACCCCAACCTCCTGCAAGTTTTGGAAGGGATAGAGTCTCCCAATCTACCAGGTGATATTTGCCAGAGACTTCAATTGAGCCACCCCAGAGAAATTTGAAAAATAGCCTGCGCATTTCGGTGAGAATGTTGGCCGACATAAAAAATAGGGAGCACCAAAATACAGGTATACCACAGAGAAACTATTTTATCAAGCACACCCTCCCACCCAATGATAAATACTTATAGCCCCATGAATATATTTTGTACTTTATCCTAGCAAGTAACCAGATCCAGTCATCATGGGAGTATTTGGTCGATTTTAACTTGAAACCCAAGTAGTTAAGACCAACATCCAAATTCTTCACTGAATAAGTCAAGAAATCTTTAATATTAATAATATGAGCCAAAGAAACTCTAGTTGAGAAGAAAAAAGATTTCAGGGAGCTTATAAGCATCCCCGACGCTTCATAAAAAATATGTGAGATAGATGAAAATTCTGACCATTCCTGAATGTTATCAGTACCAAAGATGAGAATGTCATCTACAAATAATACATGTGTGAGGAAGAGATCCACACAAATTTTTAATCCTAAATTTTTTCTATCAACCGTTGCTTTTTTTATAAGTAGACTAAGACCTTCAATGACCAGAAGAAAGAGTATAGGTGATGAAGGGAAACCTTTTCGAATGCCTCTGTCAGCTTTAAATGAATAGGAAGGACTTCCATTTATGAGAATAGAGAAATTTGCAAAAGATACACAGGCTAAAATCCAATTCGTAACCTGAATGGGGACACCCACCTGTAAAATGATCAATCGAAGAAATGTCCAATCTACTCTATCAAATGCTTTGAATAGATCTAATTTAAGGATAAGAGGCTTCTTTTTTTTGTTTTAATAGTATGCAGTCCTTCTTGGGCAATACCCACCGCATCCATAATGTTCCTGTCCTTGAGAAATCCAAACTGTTCAGGCCTTAACATCAAAGTCAGAATAGGCTTAAGCCTGTTAGCAAGAATCTTTGTCATGATCTTATAACAAAGATTGCACAAAGAAATAGGTCTGAAATCCTGAAAGGATTCCAGCTTCCCAACTTTTGGAATGATGGCAATGAAGATAGCATTTAGAACCAGAGGGAAAATTCCAGATACCCTATTCTCTTCAATCATCTCCACCAAATCATTTTTCAATAACTCGAAGAATTCAAGGTAAAATTCAACCGACCATCCATCCAGTACGAGACTTTTATCTTTATTGAATCCCTTCAAAACCCCCAAAATTTCATCCGCTGTTACCTCTTTGAACAAGGCTTGCCTATCTTCCTCAGAAAAATATTGAGGGAAGATATTTATTACCTTTAACATCTGATTTATATTTGAATCAATAGGTTTTTTGAAAATGTTCGAAAAGTATTTGACGCCCTCCCTCTAGATTTCCATCGGATCACTGGTCCAAACATCATCTACCCCTTTAATATCCCATATATTGTTCTGAATCCTTTGGTTGTTCGCAAAATAGTGGAAATATTTTGTGTTTAAATCTCCATCATTTATCCACAATGCCCTGCTCTCAAGTTTCCAGGTGGTTTCATGAATAGCCAGGATTCCAGCTTTTCGGGCTTCTAGTTGATCTAATGTATTTACTTGTATCTCCGAAAGACCAACCATAGATTTAGTGGAGAGAAGGTTCTTAATACCCTCTTCGATTTGATTTAATTCAGAATGTAAAATATTCTTTTTATTTTTTTCCCAAGTCACCATAAGAATTTTGAGCTCCGCTAACTTCCTAATAAGTCTGAGAGAATTTGATTCCCCCTCCATCCCAATATCCTTCGACCAAATATCCCGAACCAACTGAGAGAAATCTTGATCTTTTAACCAAACAACATTGAATTTGAATGGATATTTTTTGAAGGAGTGATCCGAGTCTAATTGTAAACAGATGGGAGAGTGATCCGAGACCACAATGGGGTTAACCCAAGATCTATACCTGTGGAAAATCTCCAGAAGATGTTCCAAGACAAGGAATCAGTCTAATCTCTTATTGATACAGGCGTCCCCTTTCCTACCATTTCGCCAGGTGGGAAATGGTTTACTCGCGCAAATATCAGTTAGTTTGAAATGAGTAAGGATCTCCATAAAATATTTAGCCAAAGCATCCGCATTTTCATTTAGTCCCCAACATTCTGCTGAGTTCAGTGTAAAATTGAGGTCTCCTCCAATGATCAGGTTCTTACAAGACAAAATGCCACAGTCTTTAACCCAATCCCAGAAAATCCTTCCATCTACGCAAGGAGCGTAGCAATTCAGAAGATATGCCACCTCATTTATCCCTTTTATCTTACCTTCCAGAAGGATACCTATACAAGTATTGTAGGATTTAAATAACCCAACCTTTGGATTCCAGATACAACAAAATCTGCCTGAGTTCCCCAGTCCACTAGTGGCACAAGCCTTCCACTCGGGGAAGAGTTTTAAGAAAATCTTGCAATCCTTTTCATGAGTACAAATAGTCTCTTAGACAAAGACAATGTCAGGATGGATTTTTTGGAAAACACGTTTGAGGGCGCCAAATTTGGAGCCCCCCCCTACTCCTCTAATATTAAAAGATGTGATAATCGTGGAGAAATTTGGTTGCAGGGCCTCTGAGCTCTAAGGGCCGCATGTTTAGTAGTAGTGGATGAAAAAAGGTCCAATCGATCTAGAAGAGGCATGGATAGATCAAATGAGGTAGGATTTGGCTCTGGAGATTTGGGAGGTTTTATCCTACGTCTAATAGTCACATAGGCACAACATATAGAATTTAAAGGAATAACCCCCTCTTTTGGCGATTGTGTGTTAGAAAAAATCTTCAAAGGTTGGAAGACAATAGACAAGGGTGTTTCCGACTCCGGAAAGTGTTCCTTCAGAGAATATGGAAAATCAATGTTCAATGAGGGTCGATAGTGATATCTCACAGTAGTATTATCATTAAAGGAAGAACAATCATTAAGAGCCAAGCTTGGAGATAACATATAATTCCCACCTGCCTGGTCCACAGTCTCCTTTGGATTCCCACCAGTCTTTTGAATATGTGATTGTTCGATTTTCTCAATAGAATCAATGACACTTGGAGATGAAATAAAAGGATCGTTAATATATGAATTACCTGGGAGCAAGACAAAGGATTAATCATTCAAAAAGGAGGGGGAATAATCATCAACAATGACTGAACCCTTCATCTTAGTCGGCGTCGACCTCAGTGGGTTCCTTTCTTTCATCACTTTTGAGTTCCCAGAATAATCCAGACAATGAGATTTTAGATGACCAGTGTCCTGGCACTTAAGGCATCGAAATAGGATTCCAACATAATCCAATCATTGATGAAACACATGAGTACCCCAATTTATCCTAATCTTAGCAGGCATGCCATCTTCAATGTTTATCTCAATCAAGACCTTAGCAATTTTACTCTCTAATGAGAAGAAAATGTCCTCATCCACAGTTATGAATGTACCCACCGTGTTTGCTATCGCTTCTAATGCTTCCCGAGATCATAATTGAAGTGGAAGACCAGGTAATTTTAACCAAAGGTGTCTAATTTTAATGGGTTCTCTGTCACGGTGAAATAAACAGTGCCATCTCTTTAGGACAATCGACCCTCGTCCAAACATCCAGGTAGAGTCCAACATATTTTGAGAATCCGAAACACTAAGGAATTGTATACATATCCAACTGTGAAGTAGTGTGAAAAATCTTGGACAATAGCCCAAAATCGGCTTCCAAGTCTTGTCGATCCATTCACCAATCTCTTTTCTATTTGGTGAAGCATATTCAAATCTACCAACCAGAGCTTTGTACGCCAATTTCTCCAAACAGTCTAGTCCAATGATTGCTCCCATCGACATAGTTAAATCTGGATTTTTAACTTTGTAATCTTTTTGTTTCCTTCTGGCTTCTTCCTTCTCTCCGTTGGGCAGGTTTACACCTTTCGTCACCTTTTTTCCATGATCCTTAATTTCTGGAGACTTTGCAAGGAGGTCGGTCAACAAACCACTAAATCACCTTTGAGATAGTGATACATTTGAGAGTGATATGCCATCATCTTCATCTGCATGAAAATTTACATCTGACGGTGAAGATGTGTTAATGGGAAACGACGATTGCGTAAATTTCGATGATATGTTATTGTTGAGACACCTTGATTTTTCGCCACCTCTGAAGAACCCACGTGCCTTCTCTTTCTCCATAAAGGAGAGATAAATCTAAACATGAAACAGATTTAAGTCGCCTTGAAAATATAGGAGAGTTAATGATAATACAAAGGGAAAATGGGACAGGTGGTAAGCCAGAAGGTATAGTAGCCCGATTGAGGTATAGGACTCCAATGTTAATAAAGAGTGACCCAAGGTGTCAAAGGCGAAATTAGTTTGGAAGGAGGGCCATAATCCCTAGGCAGTTTGATGACAAATAGTAAATGGAAAATTAAAGGGGTATCAAATCGAGGATTCAATCCATTAATGGAAAGGTTAATGAAGAAAGTACACCACAATCGAAGTGATCAGAAAACAATGAAGAGGATATATCAGTGATCGAAAAAACCAACATTAATCGGAAAACCCACTGAGGTCCAAATAACGGAAGTAAGAAGGATCTAAAATGACTAGAAATATCCACACAAAGAGTTCGAAGGGGTTTAGCAAATCAGAATTCAGGGCATTCCCACTTTTTGATGCCTGGTTGGTACTAGGATATTCCTATGTTCCATGAGAATGGTCCATAGGAATAGATTAACTCCAGGAGGATACTTAGACACAACTAAGAAGAAGCTTGGAAGAAAGTTCAGTAAGGAAACTTAAGAAGGCAAGAAACCAACCCCTTCAACACAACAGAAGATGAGGATGACCAAACCAATCCTTGTATCAAGGACCATCTGCAAAATATTTCCAATTAATCTGTATTGTCGAATCCCTGCAAAAATTCTGTGGTCCGTAATCCATCAACTTCCAAAATATCCAAGGTCTTCCAGTACCCAACTTCCAATCATAAATCACAGTATCGAAAAGCTTAAATGAAATGTAGATTATTAAGAAAGGTCCCTTGTAACAGTCAGTTGACCAGAAGTCAGAACATCCAGCTTCCAACTCTGTGTCCTACGTTCCTGCTCCCTACATTCAGCGTTCCTGCGTCCTGCTCTCACGAGAGCAAGGGAATATTTCACTCTTTATTTATTCCTTATATTTGGAAAAGGTAGAAACCCAACATACCTTAAACCATATTTTTACCATGTAGTATTCAAAGGCCTTTCTCTTCGATATGACCTGCAGTGTTTCATGCCACAACACAATATTTTCTTCAGAGACTCTAGGAGTTTTTTCTTCTTCGAATCTAATTTCAGGAACAATGGAACTATTTCACCCATTACTAATAGTGCTTCCCTGCATCTTATATATAGTTCCAATCCGAACTCCCTTCAACAACGCCATTGCTCCTCGAACCATCATATAGGTTTCTTTTTCAAACATTATTTTTACACCTGCATCATCCATTTTTCTTATAGAAATAAAATTTCTAGCCAATCCTAGAATGTGAAAAACTCCAGGGAATATTCTAATTGTTTCATCCATGAGCTTCAACTTGAATTTTCCTTGCCCTATGATTTTGTTCGTCGAGTCATCACCTAGGAAAACATCACCTCCATCATACCTTTCATATTAAAAAAACACTCCCAATGAAGAGTCATATGAAAGGATGTGCTTGAGTCAACCATCCATGCCTCATGATCAACATGTGTTCTTGAAGAAACCAAGTACACATCCCCTCCTTCTTCCTTGGAGGTTTTTTCTTCTGTAGAAGGAACATCCTTAGATCCCTTCCCTCTCTCAACAGTTTTGGATCTACATTGCTTTTTGTAGTTCCCTTCTTTTCCACATCTCCAACACACCTTTATAAAATTTCTGGGAGATTTAGATCTACCACTTGAGGACTTAGGTCTGTTTATTTCTTGGGAGCGTCCTCTTGCAAATAATGCAGCTTCAGTATGTCCTTCCATGTTCTTCTTCCTCATCTCCTCCAACAACAAGGATGATACAACATCATCGAAACTTAAAGTAGCTGTATTACTACCTATGGCCACAACTAAACTATCCCATGAGTCTGGTAAAGAGCACAATAAACTGATATATTTGTCTTCATCAGAAATTTTAATATTAACAGATAATAACTGACTTACCACTATATTGAAGTCATTCAAATTCTATATCACTGAGTCTCCATGTTTCATTCTCAAGTTATATATATTCTTCTGTAGGAACAATTTGTTTACCAGGGACTTAGTCTGATACAAAGTCCCTAACTCATCCCATAATTCCTTGGTTGTAGCTTCCCCTGACACATTCAATAATATTGAATCTGAGAGACACAATCATATTGTTCTCTTCACCTTCCGATCCAAATTTTTCCAGTCATCTACTAATATTCCTATAGTTGTAGTACCTGGATCCACCATGATCCACTGATCTTTGTCTACCAACAAATCTTCCATCTTGAGCTTCCATAGCTCAAAAATTTTCCCATTAAATTTCTTAGTCTCTATTTTCGAACTGCTCGCCATTTCTTTTCACTTGAAGAATCAATACCATAGATCTCCAACTATAACAAGGCTTATCATATACCCGAGCCAAACCCTTAGCCACAAAGGAATCCCCCTGAAGCCAAAGCCAACTCTGATACCAAATGAAGAGAAATAAATATGTGAGAGAGTGAAAATATTCAACCAACAACAAAATACCACATATAACATATGGACCATATGTAGCCTGGAAATCCCAAACTGAAAAAAACCAAATAATAGATCTATTAGTCCCTTGGCCAAAACCCGTCCAAGCCGACCAACATACTAGACCCGACCAAGTGAGCCTTCACCACTCACATCCCTGGCTCATTACAATGAAGTATCACCAACCTTTTAAAGGCCTTATTACATGCAATCCATGGGCTATGAAACCACGGGCTACCAAAATCATGTGCTCGAAACCACCTCTGTTGACCTAACAACTTTGAATCTTTTACCGAGCCAAGTTTAACCTAACACCTTTGGAATTATAACCATGTTGTCCATCTCATGGCTGGAGATGGAATTCAATGTTGTAATAGGTCATTGGACAACCACTTCTCCTTGGGTTGCAAGTGCAAGCAACTTTTCTTTACCCTTGAACTTGACTCTCCAAGATTTCTTCTTGGTTGTTCAGTTTTGGGGGTGGATTTCTGGGTGAAACCTCCAACATTTGGCCTCCCAATGTCCATTCAATATGCAACAAAAGAAATAGTTTCTACATGGGTTGTTTGTCCTTGTAGAGTGTCAACAATCACTATCCTTATGACCCTTTTTCTTGCAATAGAAACAAATTATGTCATACATTTTACATTTGTGGTGATGCTTGTTATCTTGGTTTGGTGGTCACCCAAGATTTGGAGCGAATTTGGATGGTGAAAGCATCTCTTTGTTTCCCTCTTCCAAGCTCCTAGAAGCATATTTGAGTGGTCTATTACAGACTCCTTTTCCTTGTCCACTAAATCCTAGGCCTTCATGCTTGGGCCTTTGTTGCTATACAATGGGGATCAAGATCCCTTGGCCTTCCTTACCTATCCCTTGGCCATCATAACTCATTTTACTCATGATCTTGGAATCGATGCCTCTAATTTGTT
Organism: Picea engelmannii; assembly: GCA_009831015.1. Taxonomy (NCBI): domain Eukaryota; kingdom Viridiplantae; phylum Streptophyta; class Pinopsida; order Pinales; family Pinaceae; genus Picea; species Picea engelmannii. Next base: position 6,040 of record ML794809.1, on the reverse strand, counting down.
TCTCAAAGTCTCTAAAGGTTTCTTGAGAAAAGGGTCTTAAAAGGTGAGTTTACCATGCATACCTATGTGATGGTGCAACTTCGATAGTCGCAATGGAAGGGGATTTCTTAGTCTCTTAAAAAGTTTCTTCTAGGTCATTTAAGGCCTCTTCCTTTGTTGCCAAATATTAGTATATTGAGTAGTGAATTCAGTGAACCTCTCCTCTTGACAATTATCTAGCTTAGTGAATTTCTCCCCAAACGAAAATAGATGCAATTTGGACCTGTCTAATTCTTCCCTCGTGATGGTCAAGGAGTCCTAGTGCTTGGAAATCTCCTTTTCTATCTCATCTACTCTTTGCCTCCATTACCAACTTTCTTCTTACATATACATTTGAAGTCTCTCAACTCTTCCAGCTTCTTCCTCTTCAAGGATTTTCCCATGGAAGTTGCTTCAAGTTTTTTGGAAAAGCTTCTCTGATACCATATGATCCGTAAATGGTGGGTTTAAGCCCCATTTTTAATCCCATGATTAATTTTTAATTAATTGTGATTAGTAATGGTTTATCTAAGCATGGAGATAATATTTCCATGCTATTTCTTGTAAACAATATAAATGTGTAATATAAAAGTCAAACAACTGACTGATGGGTGAATCTCAAGTACTAGTCATGATACAACTGGAGGGAATAGTGAGGGGGCCTAGAGGGAGTTCATCATGCTCAAGAACCCAAGTCTCCTTTTTGAATTATTTTTTTTGGAAAAAATCAATTATTTCCCTTTTTCCCGACTCTAAAGAAAACCGGTTAATGGAAGGTGGATTGGTAGCTGAAAAACCAAACACCCACAATGAATGGAAGCATGGAAGAATGGATATGAAAGTAGAAAATTGTCATCCCGTGGTACAACAAAGTACCCATATCAATCCCCCATATTGACCCACGAGTCCCTTCTGACAGAAGGAAGACAGGGACCATGTCAAGAAATTTTCAACAAGGGAAAGACAAAGACACATGAGGTGGTAAGGGAACCACAAAGAAGAGGAAAGGGGGAGAAGGGAGAGTATTGGATGCAAACTGTGAAACTCAAGTAGAGGAAAAAATCCAAAAATCCAACCTGTGCATAGAGGGATGAAGACTGGATTCTTTCTAGGAAAGGAACTGGCACTCAAAAAAGGGAGGAAGTTAAAAGATTGCAGAAGTAGTGATTACATTACCTGGTGCACTAAAGGCATCTGGGAAGGCACTAAATTTTTTGCGGAGGCCCCGAATTGGTAGGAAAATAGGTTCTTTGCCAGGAATTGATGTGAAGGAGAGAGGCCTTCACATTGTCAAATGTCTTCGAGGCTGGATGTTTTCCCCTGGTGGTATCATGGATTGGCACAAGGTGGCTAGATTTCATAGATCTAGTGCATATGAGGCTATGGTTGATCATAAAATCCTTATATGTCAAATTAATTCTTAATATTACATTAGAATCCAACATGATTCAAAAAATTAAGATCGTCTTGACTATTTGCAAAATAACATATGAATTCACTTACTTATCCAAAACCTCATTAATGATAAATAACTTACAAGAAACTGAGTGAAATAGAAACAACAAGAATAAGGCACATTACACAAGTTGATAATGAAGTTCACCCATCTTGGGCTACATCTATGGGTCCGCTTCCAAATGCGAGATTGCTCTATTAATTCTCAAATGATTGATACAATAATGGCTCCAACTTTTGTTTTTACAATGAACTTCTTATCTACTGCTCAAAGTTAGGTATGGGTGTAAAAATCAACTTCTCCTCATAAAAATGAAACTTTTTATTGTAAACACCCTATACTTCTCTCAAAGAGCTCCATGGCATGAAAAATGATGCAAAACCAAAATATACATTATCCCCTTGCACATATTCCAATTAAACCCCGATCTCCTCTTTGGCACGCAAATCCCTATTCTGCATTCAGTCGGGTGCCTAGTTTAAAAAGGGGAGGTAATGGGGTCGAGCCCCACTCAAATACCTATATGCTCAGATGGGCATTTATTTAAACATAAATGAAATTATGTTGATTGGCATAACTAACAGACTCATGTTGCGTAACGGTCGGAGTTTGAGGTTAAGTTGTTGGGGTCGGTCTGGAGGTCGCAGGGGTCGACCCTGACTGACGCCCATATTCAACATATACAATTTCATATGACCTTAAATACAATATTTTCCATTGGAATATTCAACGATATAGTTTGGTCTAATGGTTAGACCATTGGAATATTTGTTGGAGGTCTTAGGTTTGCTCCACGTCGAGCCCAACAACATTTTGATAACCCTTATCCAATATCATCCAATCAGATTTATCCACATGTCAACCATTGATTATTCCATATCATTTCCGCCATACACCTGTTAGCTGCCCTGTCAGCTTGCCACATCACCTCAATCACACACCTATCAACATGCCATGTCAACGTTGTACTGCCACCTGTCATTTGCCATGTCAACGTCATACTGAAACATGTCATCCTTTCAGTGATGCCACATGGAATCCACACATTCCATGTGTCATGTCCATAAAATGTTCGTACAATCTCTGTACAGTTGCACCTGTCACCTCCTATTTTCCATTTGTCCTATTTTTTTGCAAACTTTGAAAGGCCATAACTTCCTCATACTACGTCTATTTGAGGCCGTTCAAATTACATTGGAAATCTATCATCAAGCTCTACGCAATGTAGTCGTTTCCATTTTCATTTGAGACAATCAACGTTTTAGCATTCTTAGAGCCACCTAGATTATTCCTTCCAACTGGAAGCCTTTTGGAGCACCAAAAGTCTAGATTACTCAACAACTAAGTGAGGATAAATCTCCCTCACTTTCCCAATCTCAGTCCATCTTGCTTTTCTTGGTTTTACCTCTTTAAGACCAACTCAAAGATAGTCCACATCAACCCGTTGTGAATTCTTGATCCTTCTGTCAAGGATAACATCTTCATGCAGCTCATCTAAGTACTAAGGAGAAAAATCATCAACTTTTAGAACCTCAACACCTTCATCTTTATCCATAATCATAGGAGGTTCACAAAGTTTCAAATTCTTAATATTTACCATTTAATACATTTTCATATAAGATGGTTGATCTAAATGAAAGGTGTTAGTACCAATCTCCTCCAAAATCTTAAATGGACCATATCAGATTGGTTTGAGATTTTTACCTTCACCCTTCATTCTATCCTTGTTTATATGTAGCCATACTTGATCATCAACTTGGAACTGATGATCAACCCAATGCTCTTCATGCCTCATCTTGTACTTGGCTTGGCTCTTCTCCAATTGTTCTTGTACTACCTCATGTACCTGTTGGATCCTTTGAATGAACCTCTTAGCTTTGTCAGCATCATCTTTTCCATCCTCTTTGCTCGCTTCTCTGAAATAAAAATCCATAGGTGATTTAGGTAGGTATCCCAAACATGTTTCAAAAGGAGATCTCTGAGTATAATAATGAATGGCACGATTATAGACATGTTGCACATAGTGTAATTGTTCATCCCACAACTTAGGATGTTTACTACAATACCCTCGAAGAAAATGTACCACTGTCATGTTCACTACCTCTGTACGTCCATCTGTTTGCGGTTGAAATGCAATTCTCTTCTTTAATTTGGTGTCCATTAACACCAACAAACTAGACCAAAACTTCCCCAAGAATCTAGAGTCTCGATTATATACAATAGATGTAGGCAACCCGAAATGAACCCAAACATTAGCAAAGAACAAGTGTATTTTCTGTTCATCTTTGACTTGCTTCTTGCAAGGCATTAAGATACACATATTACCGAACCTATCCACCATGACATACAAGTAATCATGACTTGTTCTTGACATCGGCAAACTCTCTACAAAATCTATGGACACACTTTCCTATGGTTGAGAAGGTACAGGAAGTGGTGTATATTACCCCAAATTTATGTTGCTAGGCTTACTTCTGGCACACAAAAAACACCCTTTTACATACTTGGAAACTGTTTCATTTATTCAAGGCCAAAAACAATATCTTTTCAACTATGCTATTGTCTTTCCTACCCCAAAGTGACCAAAAAAAAGATATGTATGGGCTTCTATGATTACATCCACTCTTTCATACTTGGGTATACAAAGCTTTCCAAAATGATATAATAAATTATTATGCACATGATAATCCAATTATTCATGTATATTACCATGATTTAGTGCTTCATATACATCTTTAAATCATTATCTCTAGCATATTTTTCAACAAAACTTTCATGAGCTAAAGAATCATGCTTCAGTATTGCAGATGCATTGATTATTAGTCTTGATAACATATCTGCAACCTTGTTATGAATAACCTTCTTATACTTAATTACCAAATTAAATTGTTGTAAGAAACACATCCACCTAAAATGTCGTGACTATTGTATCTTGGTTTGTAATTGAAAATACTCTAATGGTTGATGGTTTCTGTGAACTATTTTTTCCTTCCCCATAATTTAAGTAATGCTTCCATTTTTTCACACTTTGTACCAAAGCATACACTTCTTAATCATATGTTGGATAGTTAATTACTACTTGAGTAAAAGTTTCAGAATGGTAACAAATGGGTTTACCTCGTTGCATGAAGATTGCTCCCATGATATATTCGCTTGCATCTATTTTTATTTCAAATGGTTGTTATAGATCAAGCAAAGCCAAAACTGGTGCGGTACTTATTTTCTATTTTAATGTCTCGAATAATTTCTATTGCTTGCCTCACCATTGAAATACTGTGATCTTGTTTAATGCTCGAAGGTCAATACACATCCTCCATGTACCATCTTTCTTTGGAACCAATACAATAGGAGATCCATATGGAGATGAACTTGGCCTTATGATTCATTTATCGAGCAACTCCTAAAATTGTTTCTTTATCTCTACACGCTCTATCACTGATGACATGTACATGCTAATGTTAGAAACGAGAGCATCCTGCTGCAAATAAATTTCATGTTCAACTCCCCTCTTGGGAAGCAACCCTGTAGGTTCCTGAAATAACTCATCATAGTTAAAAATAATATTTACGAATAACTGCTTATGATCTTAATGACAACCTGAAAAAGTATTTGATACATCTTCCTCTTTTTGCTTCACCATCATGAGAACAAGATATTTACTAGCACTTACAAGTCTCTTCATTTGTCATGTGCCCACTAAAGAAACATTAGTTTTAATACAATGAGCTCTAACAATATATTCAATCTCATATTTAAAAAGGTGATATTTGTTTTCTTCATGATAGAATATGGCTTTGTTGTCAAATAAGTATGGACTACCCAAGAAAATACCAAAAATGTCAAGTGGTACTACATCCAACTTAACCTTATCAACGAATTTGGAAGTAATTGCAAATTTGATTTTACACTGTTGAGTTACTTGTAACTTAGTATCTTCACACACCCATCTTAATGGATATGGTTTCACATGAGGTGTGGTATTCAAACCTAACTTCTTAATAAATACTTCATATATTAAATTCACTTGAGATCCATTGTCAAACAAAGTATCTATCTTTGTATGCTTCACTATGACCCTTACATGGAAAATCTCACTTCGTTTATTTTGATTAAGAATACTTTCCAATTTAACAGATTGAATTGAAGAATTAGAATTAGAAGTAGATATATCTTTACTTCCCATTTCCATGATTTTAGTTTCATCACCTGAATTTGAACCCAGATCTTTTTGAGTTGTTGCAATAGTCTTTTGTCTCCCCTTGTCCTAGAACATCTTTGGTTGAAACTCTATATGAATCTTCCAACACTTTTCGTCCTTATGTCCTTTCCTCTTGCAGTGAGAACATGTAGGCTTCTCTTCAACTTTCTTCATTGTATCTGACCTCTTACTCCTCCCTTTTCATTTCAAATGCTTCTCGAATTTGTGTGGATTCTTATCCTCAAACACATGATTGTTAGGACCACATATTGTACCTTTTTGCCCATTCTTTTTGCCATTATTATACCCTTGATCACCTATATTTAGACTCATAATATCATTCCATATGATCATTCCAAGGTATACAA
>ML794808.1:154228-170903 GCA_009831015.1 Picea engelmannii | reverse complement strand
CTATATATATATACGAGAGCTTCGCGGGGACTACTCAATTTGACGACGACGGACGATCCGCTTGTAGGGGGTTTACTGCACAAGGCTCCTGCAGAGGGTGGGTAGCTCAGAAAATATAAGATTCTCAGCTCCACACAACATAGGGATTAGCACGCTTTCAGGAAGAACATGAAATAGTGAAATATCTGGCATGCGAGACACAGAGATCATGAGAAATTCGCGAATTGGAAATGCTATAACATACTCTTTCCCATAACTTTTCGTACTGGACCAACCTACTGAAATGAGAATAGGGATTAAAAATGTGGTGAATACCACAGAGAATGGGGGGATATATGGCGGGCGTGTACTCTGACTATATGATTCCCTCAATTGATCAATCAATCCAATTAGAGAAACAATTGGGCCAGAAATGTAAGAGGCATGTGTGTTTCCCTAACCACGAGGAAGAGTAGAAACCTTACTATCTTCGGCCCCGTTTCAACTTTCAATCAAGTAGTGCCCTATCATTCATTAACAAACCAAAATATGTAAGGCAAGATGTGCAATGGAGGGGGACCAAAAGGGAACTCCTTCCTTTGGGGGTGGGGGCGAAAATATTCGATTTAAGATCAATATCCTATTCATTTGAAGAAGACGTTTCAAGTAGTATCGCGCGGCATGAAATTTCCCTCTGATTGGGCCTGCCTGTTGAATGGATCTGACTCCATAGACTAAGAGTAGGTGGGTGTAAGGTGGATTAGACACATGCATGATGGTTTACCATTCAAGTGAGTTCGCGTTGGGGTTGGATAAAGGAGGAGAGGAGTGTGACTCCTATCTGCAACAATCTGTATGTTATCACGCCTGCTAGTTTGCGAGCTATCAATCGCGGAGTGACTGACGTCTGCTTTGTTCGGGCTATCTCTGAGCAATATTGATTTCTAGTTAGCGGTTACTGGTGCTCCCAATTGGCTTCATGAACAGTGTAATCAATCGTTCTGAGTGCATTAATGACAATGTGTTACCCATAACTATTACAATCATGGTTACAGATGCTTGTATACACCTATGTTTATTGGAGCCTCTTGATTACAGTATCTCTAATCAATGGTGTTCATTATACATAATATGTATAAGCTATCTCATTATCCATGGTAACACTTCTTATAAGCACACTACTCAATCAAGCTTGTATCACTTAAGATGAATCCAATCGTGTTAGTAATTAGGGTTATTATGTATAACACTAGTAATGGTATAGCCCTATCTATGTCTGTTTCCCATTTTATTACTATGGTTTTAATTAGGGAGATACGATAAGGTCATGTAACTAATCATAAGTGTTTACCTATTATAGAGAGATACACCACCATATACATTTCATTGAATATACATAGCATCACATTTATTAGGGAACAAAGGTATCATGATTAGTCAGATCGAGAATTGTATCACTATTATGGAGATTAACCATGCAAGTGGTAGTAACCATTCTTACTTATCACTTTAATAGAGGTTTCTTTATTACGATATTACTTAAGATGGAGAAGAACCATAGCTTAGTATAACACTTGTATAGGTTGTAAACACTGTTGTACCATATTCTATCTTAATGGGAATGATACTATAACTAGGATCACACATAATTTGATGTTGCCATACTGTGAGTCCCATAAAGGTTACTGATAGATAAACACTAGAAGCTTAGTAATACAGGAGACATCATGTTGTTATTATATATGAATAGTACAAGCTTGTAGAGTCCATATTCATTATGGTTATTACGATACCCTTATTTGCATAATAAAGCTTTGTTCACAATCCTAACCTAATCAGTTCCATTAAGTTAATCAGAAAAAGTAAGCATCAAACTAGTTGAATAGACTAATCAAGCTTCATGATTAGACTAGTGACAATAGCTCAGCTTATCATGGAGACTATTGGTAACACGTAAACTGTACTTATGGAGATCAAGTCTCCACTACTTATGTAAACACTGTGGAATAGAGATAATTAGAGGTGTGTGAAAGAGCTTATAGCACTTGTCTGTACTTTATACCTTACTTCATGTGAACAAACTACTGTACTAATTAGGGATATATACATGTGATTAAACTCCATAGAATCCAATCAAGCTGAGTAATAAACACCAGTATTATGTGCTTTACATGAAGTTCATACTGATTACAACTCTTTACCTCTTTAAACTAGTAATAAGGGTATACATACTAGTGATTGTTATGGAAACATAGACATGTAGTAAGCTTGTTAGACTAGTGAACAAATCACCATTACCTTTACTCTTAAGCATATTGTATTTTCATAATGAATAGAGTTGTGATATCATAACCTGTACGATGAATCTTAGAGTCATTCAATAATCAGAAGCTTACTATGAGTACCATATTATTCAACAACTTGATATCTTAAGTAGTGTTATCACAAAGTCTATTTATTCCATATTCCTTATATACTCTATAACGAGCTATTACCATTCCATTTAGCTAGGATATGATTCAATGGGATTACTTTACCTATGCTAGTAATCATATAAGGCTAGTTACTATAAGGATTACATATATGATAGTGTTCAAACTAAGCTTCATGCTTACTTATGGAACTGATACTAAGTGATGTGGTATGTGCTTTACCCTTTCTAACACAATTTTAACAAGAGATAAGGGTCTCTTTCAAAGGTAGTTGGAAGCCTTTAAAATAAAAATCTTAGAGTGTTCTAAAGGAACCTAACATTGATTATCGAAAAGCTTGGGGTTTTTTCGACAAAGCTTGTCAAGGGGATCCAAGTATGTGTGGGCTGGGGGATATTCTGTATATTAACTCTTCCCACTATTTTCTTAAGAAGTATGTTAAGGTACCAACAATAGATTTGAGTTTTATGCCCTTTAAATTATAATGAATACTACAAAGGAAAAAATATAGAAACATATACAGGTCATTGGAGATTCCAAGCCTCTGATGGATTGGGGCAATAACATAAGCAAAATTGAAAATATTTTGCTAGCCCCAATAATGAGTCTAGTGCTAGAGGTAAAACAATCTTTTGATGATATATATTTCTTCATATCTATAGAGAATACAATACAAGAGCATACCAGTTATTTAAAGAAGTTGTGCCAATGCAAGAGGTGTCCCTATTTGTTAAGGAGTTTAGAGAAGGGGCTTAGCTTTCCATAATGAAATCGACTCTTTATTAGTTGCTTGCATTGCATATTCTCTTTCTCAGAAGCATCTTATTTTGTTTTTATTAAGAATTAGATCTAAAAGGGTATATTCTTCAGAAGTAAAGGATGCCTTAAAGGAGCCTAGGATGACAGTATATAAGTAGCCATAAGACTATTGAACAAATTGTCAATGTTGAATTTTTTTTATCAAAAATACATGCCATTTAGGCCTCCTTAGGCAGATCAATGTATATTTTGATTTCATTCTTGCCATATCAAATACATATATTATTTTCTTGGAAGAAAAAGGTCAACTAGTCTTACCTAAGGTTGATGATGTTACATGTTAGCTTCTCATGTGAATTTGTTGACTAGATGGATGGATGTTATTCATTTGTTTCTTTCTCCTTGTTGATTAATGGTTTTGCTTCATCTTTCTTCTAACCATCGAGAGGTCTAAGGCAGGGCTTCCCACTCTCGCCTCTACTTTTTCTTCTTATAGTGGAAGGTTAATCAAATGCATTTTTCATGAAAGAGGTAATGGTAGATTTAAAGGTATCAAACTCATGAACCATACATCTCTAAAACACCTATTGTTTGTAGATGTTGCCTTACTTTTCAATCAAAAATATTTGAGGGATGCAAGAGCGACGTTAAGAGGTATCAACTCCGACGTGGTTGCTATGGGAGTGACACTCTTGGAGGTGGCAAGAGAGACGTCTTGGAGGTGGCAAGAGCAACATTAAGAGGTATTAGCTCTGACGTGGTTGCTATGGGAGCGACACTCCAAGATGTCACAATAGCAACTGTGTTGTAGGTATTTAAAAAAAAATACAATATCAATACTGAGAGGGACAAGTACATTAACCTTTGCTAAGATAATATCCATATCAATATTTAAATCTATATCATCGATCTTGGAGCTGGAAAGAGCGACATTAAGAGGTATCAACTCTGACATGGTTGCTACGGGAGAGACACTCCAAGACGTTGCAATAGCAACTATGTTGTAGGTATTTAAAATAAAAAAATACAATATCAATACTGAGAGGGACATTACATTAACCTTTGCTAAGATACTAGCCATATCAATATTTAAATCTATATCATCGGTCTTAGGCAAGGTTAGTTGAGGAGGAAGACTAACTTCCAATGGTAAAGGGGGTCTTGTCTAATGAGGTTTAGGATCACTAGGATATGTCTCGGGTGTGTTATCACACAAACTCGCAATTGTTGAGATAAAGTTCAAAAGCTCAAGTGCAATCATGCATAACTTAGAGGGAAGGCCCCTGTCACCTCACCAACCTTATTTCACTTCAAGCCAACTTTCCTCTGACTGAAGGGGGTTTCCCTCAATTAAGATTGCGAGGACTTAGGGCAAGGAATCTCAATGTGGAGAGTGAAGTCCGAGAAAAATGCATTTGGGTAGCTTTAGACTATTGAAGAAAGTACTTGGAGGTATCAAGATCAATCTCTTTTCATTGGGCATATGGAGTTAATGTAGCACTTCAATGGAGACCGAGGGAAAAATAAGACTTGAAAGTATATCATAGGATTATCACCTCACAAGCCTAGGTCAACCTCCTAGGAGAGAAAACCCTAGAGTTTATCCCCTCATAAACACTAGGTGTCGTCCTATCCCTTCAAGAGCTACTAGCACAAGATCAAGACAACTATGTTTTAAACCCTAGGTGGATATCCACTTCTAACCCCTATAACTAAACCCTAGCCAAGAAAATCCTTAAGGAGATAGCCACTCCTAACCATTAAGGAAAACCTTGAATGCTTCAATGAGTTAAGATGGATAAAACAAGGGAAGGGGATGATCACTCACAATACTTCCTTAGGGTTTCAAGATTGTTCAAGGAGATACTAGTTGCAAGGGTTGATCTTGGGTTGGTAAATATGGCTGAATAGAATGAAGTAATCATAGCAGAATAAAGTGGCTTTGTTTCTTATGTCCATCAAATTCTTTGGGATGCACTAAAGGCATGACATAAAGCAAATTCAAGTGATCTCCAAGTCTTCTATCCTCTTCATTTTGTGGCTAGATATGGTGACATCTTAGTTCCTCAGAAACTTCTACAACAACATGTATTCTCAGAAGGATATATGCAATTGTTAATCCCTATACAAAGTTGGGAATATAGTTCTATATTGAATTGATCTCATCTTGAACTTGGATATTAGTTTCTTGTGCAAAATATTCTTCTCAAGAAGACTAGAAGTATTGTTATACAAAGAAATAACTTCATTTTGAAGTATTTCTTTAGTATCATGTAATGAATCAATGGCATTAGGAAGATTGGATTTAGTGTCCTACAATAAAGTAACTTCATTGGGTATTTCATTGTTATACTTCTATAAAGATGTGACTTGCTCATTAAACTAAGTAATAATATCCCACGATATAGTTTTTCCATTATGTAGCTTGGTATTAGTTTCTTTCAAGGACGAGTCTATGGGTTGGGAACATGAAGTGCAAAGGCCCCCTTAACCTTCAAAAACAATGACCACCTTAAAAAAATTCCCCAAGTCCAAAAAAAAAAAAAAAGCATATATTCCAAGACCATGGGCAGTGTTTGATCTAGTAACCATGTGTACATCTTCAAGTCAGATAAATTCATCTTTGGAGACAAGGTGGATTGGAATAATTGGGACAAATTGGACAAATTGGAATAATTGGCTTGCCTTAGTCTGTGGTTTTAAGGTCTTTCCCTAATAAGTAGTAGTAATAGCTTGAGTTTAGTTCAATCTTAGTTCTTTCTCTTTCTTTATGGGCTCAACACATGTAATGTACACTAATATAATATGTGTTCTTAGTGTGGAAATGTTTCTAATGGTATATATTCTCGATAATATCTTGGTGAAATCAAGGAGGTGTTTGATATCATGTACAAGTAATACTGGATTTATCCATTGATGAAGAAATGAGTGGAATTTATGAATCCACTATGACTTATGACCTATATATCACTTACTTGGTGATTCCTATTACTCTGAATCCCATTGCATGTCGAGCTCTGATTGGTGATGCTTATATATGGAACTGATTAACACCATTGAGACATATCCATCATGTTGTGATCCTTTCTTCATATTGCATATTCAACAATTTACCACAACCTAGTACTAATCAAATCTGGTGTAGATAGTGGTACTTTTCCATTGAGATTATTCTCATCTCCCTTTTTCCACTATTAAGAGATAGAAATATAGAGAGCATTATATATGATATTATTACATTCCATATTTCACTAATTAATGGATTGACATCATAGTTTTTCTATCCATTCAAAGGCTTAAGGAAAGGGTGCCCAATGTCACCCCTTTTGTTCATGATTACTACAGATTCCAGAAGGATCGAGAAGATTTATTTAAGAGGCCAAAAGAATAGGATATTTGGGAGGTATAAATATAGGCAGTTCATTTTGATTGACTCAATATACCTTTTTTTGATGATGTATTGCTCTTCTTTGATGGGTCCAGAAGAGATGTACTAAACCTTAAAGAGATTTGGATCTATATAGTACGGTTACAGGTATGGAAGTTAATATGTTAAATATTCAATTGTGCCTAATGGGGTAGAGGAGTAGAAAACAAGAGTTGTTCTACAAATCTTCAATTGTTCCTAATGGGGTAGAGGAGGAGAAAACAAGAGTTGTTCTACAATTTTTTTTTTTTCAAATAGTGGCCTTCCAAGAAGGCTTCAAGTGCCTGGGTTTTCAAATAAAACCAACTGAATATAGGAAAAGAGACTAATGATGGATGATTGATAAGATTGAGTCTAGAACCAAGTAGTGGTGTAACAGATGGCTCACTTTGGGAGGTAGACTTACATTGGTTAAGTTTGTCTTAGAGGCAATACATGTTTATTGGAAATCAATAGGTTTTATCCTAAAATGGGGGCTGGAGGTTATCAAGAAGAAATGATTTAAATTTGTGGACAAGAAAGAGGGAAAATAATGGGATCCTTTTAGTTAAATGGTAGGAATTAGCCAAGCATAAGGAGGTAGAAGGATCAGGGCTTAAGAACATTCACTTATTTCGGGAGGGCTTTGGCAGATAAGTGTGTGTGGAGGCTAATAGCCAAAGATAGTTTGTGGAGTCAAACAGTGGTCCATAAATACATTTCTCCTCTCTCAGTAGAAGAATGAACAAGAACGGGTAATAAATATTATAATAACATGTCTTGAATGCGAAAGGTCATTCTGTTGTCCTTTCCTTTAGATGGAAATTGGTTACAATGGAAAATTGGAAATGGAGAGGAAGTGAGGATCAGAGTAGATCCCTCAGTGAAAAGTAGTGATGTGTATAAACTGCCAATGGAAAATTGCAAAGATGCAAAGTATAGGCATCCATAAGATATCTCAAGCAATGAATCCTTCTACTAAAATATGGAAGTAGAGGTGGAAAACAAGGGAGAGTATAAGAATATCAAAACTGGAAATTGGGTTGTGAAATGGGTACATTGTCCAGTTAAAAAGGAACCATGTGTATTTTTTCATCAATTGGGTGTAGATTGAGTGGTTTTGATGAGAAATTGTTACCCTCTCCACCTGGGTTCAAATCCCACTGTATGTCATGTTTTCTCTTAATGCACCAATTGTTGATGAGCTATATATGATCCATCATAAATTGTTGACCCAACTTGGTGCCCTAAAGAATCTAGGATTTACCCTAGGTACCATTCTCGGAATGAGAGAAAGTGCCTAGGTACCCAACGTTGGAGACTAGATTGGGATACACAACATTGGTTGAAGAAGAAATTCAGGAAGTGGAGCTTTGGTGGTGGAAATCCTTACGGAGGTTAGAAGCTCCTTTGAAATAAAATTTTTATATGTGGCTTGCCTTAATGGATAAGATGCTTACCTGAGAGGTTCTTCAAAGGCATAATTGACAGGGACCTCGAAGTGCTTCAAAGGCATAATCGATAGGGACCTAGATGATATACATTATGCAAGTAGGCAATGGAAATGATCAACCATCTATTGAATAATTGTTTATATGCAAAGACAATTTGGGTAGAACTAGAATTTATCATTTCCTGCGATGGAAAATGGATGCAAAATAAGGAGCTTAACGAATATGTATCCATTCCATTGTTGGCTTCTTGGAGTATTTGGCTTGCATGCAACTCAAGTATATTTCAAGATAAAGGGATGCCTTCCTTTCAATGTGCTTCACATATTAGAGTTACTTTTTCTAGTATCAAGATTCAAGATACCTATAAAGGGAGTCAAACAAAGAATATTGGAGCACCCTTTAATAGAGCAGAGAGGCCAAGGATTGTTTTGATGAAGCTAGCCAAAGGCTGTCCACCCATGGTAGCCTCAACTACTTTTTCCCATGATTTTTCCATCTTTCTTACGATTTAAGCTTTCACAACAAGTTCAAATCCACCGAATCAAACACAAGAATAAATTGTTTTTCCCAACTAAATCACTTCATCTTGAAGCCATACTAAGCAAGCATAAGATTTTCCATGGTTTGAGTCCATCGGAACCGCAGAATCCAACCTTAGGGGGTAGAAGCTTCAAATTTTCGATGAAGAAACCGTTCTAATCGTCTCTTGCATGAAGCTGTGCCAAAACTTAGACAACAGCAATTAGCTTTTTTTCCATCGAGAGAAGGAAGCAACAACAACTGCTCCGTAATTTACAAAATAAAGTTGTTTTGAGCGATTCTTACACAAAACTGCTCAGTTTTTCTCCATTGAAATATGAAACAACAACAAATGCTTCCAAATTTACAAGATAAGGCCGCTCCGAGCAATTCTTACATGAATCTGCGCCAAATTTATGTCGTAACCACACAAAACATTTCATCTGTTTAATTATCAGATGTGTTCGTCATCATCTCCATGTGTTCGTCATCATCCTATGATTATGGAATAGAATGAGCTTGCAGACACCAATGGAAAGCACCTATATGACCAGTAAAAAACGATCAGTTAATATTTTAAGTGCCTTGAAGAAAATATAGCCCTACACCACTCTTACAGTCATGGCCTTATTTTGTAATCCTCATAAGCATATTCTCTGCTGTGTTGTCTTGACGTAGTGCAGTTAACAACAAGCCAAATAAAGTGTCATTGCTTCATTCCTAATTCATGAATTGAAATAGTAAATTGGTCTATAGAATGCTATTTTTTACTTGGATTCACTATGTGAGAATGCAACACTTACAAGGGGCCTTAAATATTTAGCATACAGGGATGCTACAAGTATTGTGAATTGGGAAGTAGCATAATTTTCCTTGTGAACTTTGACGGGACATATATAAAATCATAACAAAGGTAGCTAAATAATTTGAAGTAATTACAGGGGATTGAATTGCTTAACTTGAAAACATGTGGACAATTTGGAGATATGCTATAGCTAGTGAATAACAATTCAAATCTGCAATAAAAATGAGAAAACAAATTTAAATAAACCAATACGAGTTTGCTACAATGCTTGCAATTTGACACTGAATTATGTTAAGAGACTCTAGTTAAGTCAATTTTGATCAGCTACAATAGACTCTCATTCTTTCTAGATATACCTCACAAAGTTCACTCTTAAAGTACAAATACATATTTCAAATTCTTACCAGAAAGTACTGATCACACTTACTCACAGTATGAGTCGTGGCAAATAATTGCTTCCTACTGGGATTTCTGTCATGGCAGGCAAGATATATTATACTGTGTAGGTTAAGTTAGAGTAGGAATTTACAACTTTAAGTCCCTGAAGTGTACTTTAAATTTGTTTGGCAAAATGAAAACCACTTGATCAAACATATTTTGACATGGGGCAACATTGCACTGTTCTGTAGACTATGATAGTCTTTGAGAAGAATGTCTTGGGGTGTGCCATCATTTCACTGTCTTTCGTTGTAAGATTTACAATATAATTTAAGCCTCCCTAATATTTAAAGGGGTGAAATATGTGAGCTTTGAAGATTTTTTAGTTTCATGTCACATAGCATTATGTCAAGAAACTCTATTTACAATAAAACTAAAATTTATTAATTTCTACAGATTTAACATCTACAAAAAGCTAGAAATTTACTTTTAGATATTGAAACTTCCTACATGTGACAAGTTCCATCTTCAATAGCCCCAAGCTTGTTGTCAGGAAGAAGTCAAAACCATGCCAGTTGTAATTAGAATCTCATGCCATGCATCTTCTCGTCTTCTACTACCAACTTACTAGGTTCCATTTCCAATAGCCCTATGTCAGAAAGAAGTCAAAACCAGGCCAACTGCAACTAAAATCTCATGCCATGAATCTTCTTGTCTTCTATTGCCAAGTATCTAATGTAATCGCACAAAAAAAGAACAACTGAAAAATAAATAGTAACTATGAATTGTGGAAACACGAGGATTTAAATTTATCCCTTGTTAAGTTATTAATAATTATGTTATAATATTTTATTTTGATTTGCTAAAACATGTCAACCAACCAGTCTGGGATGCTCCTTACTTTTGGAAGTGCTTCACGAAACAAATCTCGAAAGGACAGGTATCTATTATGCCAAAATCCCTTGGACTTGCATCATGGCATATGGGCGGGGCAGACCACAGCGAGTAGGCTGTGTTATCACAAGTGTGACCAGGTTGTGTTTCTAATTCTGTTCCATTCTTGTTTCCCATTTATGGGAACATAGATCTGGTGGGTGACTTGACACCTTCTAGACATCACCAGTAAACCTATGCACCAATGGTACTTACTACTAATAACAACAATGAAAACAACACTGGGCTACTAATCCAGACATGTTAACAAAATGCCTTAATCTATCATCAAGCTTACCACGTTAATTCGTGCTGGAGTAACATAATCTTTGTTTCAACATTAAAGTTTAGGTTAAAGGCTAGTGTCATCTAAATTTGGGGTTTATATTTTAAAGATTGGTGTCATTTCAGATTTTGGGTTTAGGGTTCAAAGTTCAGTGTCATTTAAGATTTTAAGGTCAAAGGTTTAAAAAGTGTAGCTTGAGATTTTAGGGTTTAGGGTTTAAAGGTCATTGCCATTGCACATCCTTGCATCATTGCAGATTCAAGTATATAGGAAACTCGTAATGAAGTGAGTTTAAACAATATGAAATGAAATGTAAATGTTTTAAAAGCACAATGCCCGAGTTTCATCAAGACATAAATTTTACTCGATAATAAATTCATCCTCGTACAAAAAATTTGGAGTTTCTTCAAACAATATAGTGAAGAGTTGTAATGAGCTTACCAGGCCTCGCTCTTGAAGGATCGCCAAAACATGATGAATTTCACAGGGAGAGATGGATCCATTCCCGTCCATGTCGGACATATTGAATGCGTCTTTCAGGTCCCAGAGTATGCGCGCGCTGCTCACTGTCTGGTCGGTGTTGAGAGACAAAAACTCTGACAGGTCGATGTAACCATCTCCATCCAAGTCGGCCTCAGAAACCATGTTGCCAACCTCTTCCTCAGTGGTATGCCCACCCAGGGATTTCATCAACTCACTCAGTTCCGACCGCGATATCTTCAACTCTCTCAACGAAAGAGGAGGATTGCCAGATTTGCTTGTTGTCATTGCTAGACGTCGGTTGCAGAGGCGGTTGTTGTTGATGTCCTCTCTTGTTCATTTTCAATGACAGGACAATTCGCTGCTGCTGTTGATGGGATTTTATCTCTTTGCCTTGATGCAAATGGATCGTGGGCTCGTAAACTGAGGCAAATTTGGATTGGCCGGTGATTCTTCTCCTTCCCACTCAAAGTTGAGAAGAGTAGATTTTCAAACTTTATTTCTTTCGATTGGATTAATTAGACCATATGGATCGGTAGGTTTATTATGAAAGTTATTTATTTATTTATTTAAGTATAAGGAAATTGGTAACTAGGTATTATTTAGGGTAAAATTCATATTGGTTTCATTTTCATTGAGAATGGTAAAATTCATATTTTACAAATATAAATTATGACTTGTGCTAGGATAACATCAAAAGATTCAAGAGGATGGGATTTAAAGTTAACATGAATAAAATAATCTGACATGGTGTGGACTTTTTTATAGCTTCCTCGAGAGCCAAAAACCCCTGAGAGTGTCAAAAGGGGGTGGAGAGCATGCCCTGTGTTACCAACTTGAGAAGTGGAGTTTAAGGAAAGTCAGATTGACACCTTCATAGTGGTCATGACCTTATGCTTGGCAGAAAATGACATAGTAGAAACTGATTTCCCACCGCCCTATGCCTTTCGGGTGATTACCATTAACATTGGCCCAAGAGTTTTTCTACACCCGTAAAGACATCCAAGGTTAAAAATCATTGTTAGAATAATGGGTATAATAAGCTTGAACGACATAGTGGAAACTGATTTCCCACTGCCCTATGCCTTTTGGGTGATTACCATTACATTGGCCCAAGAGTTCTTCTACACTTGTAAAGACATCCAAGGTTAAGAATCATTGTTAAACTAATGGGTATAATAAGCTTGAGAAGGTTGGTTGATTGTGAACTAATGTGGATTGGATTTGGGTTTAGTCATAAACAAACAACCTTCAATATTGTGGTCTAATCTTTGGCACTTAATCCAATGATTGGGGAACAACCTAATTGAAAATCTTATACCTCCTTAAATTAACACAGTTTTTCTAAAAAACTTTAAATGTACAAAATTTGAGGCAAACCTTCTTTCTCAGGGTGAGGGTTAAAGAAGGCAAATAAATTTGTCCAAAGACTTGAAAATATGTTCAAGGAAAAACCAAAATTGCATAAGCTACATATGAAACTCTAAACATATAAGGCAACAAGGTTATACATTCTATTTAAACATGAAGTACTTCCTCGTTCTTAAAATCCAAGCTTTAGCATCTTGGATAGTCATAGATGCACCATTGAAGATAATAGACTTAGCCTTTGAATTTCTCTATTTTGTGCTTCTCTTTTTCTATTGTACCCTCCTCTCGTGGAAGAAGTGTGATGGGTTAAGAGGAGGAAGTGTGATGGGTTAACTCATAAGAGTTTGTAATTTTTGTAGAATGAAAGAATGTTCTTTCATTTTTTATTTTTTACCATAGTGTTTCCTCTCATCTTGATAATGTGCAGTTCAACTCCCACTTATGTGATCCTCTCATCTCCCTCTAACATTTCCATTGCATTGCAATTGGATTTTGGAGAGGTTTCGGATGTTCCAATCATGGATTTTGTGTTGTTCCTTTCCACTTGTGTTGCTTACATGAAATTCTCTTTTATCTGTATTACCCTTGCACTGTATTTAAATGTTGGTGAGATTCTAAATGGTCTTGACATGTTTTCTAATATACAAGTCGAAATCACTCAATGCATTTCATTAGAAAAAAAACAACAGTGTCTAATTAATATTATGGCTTGGATTTATTCTTTTATCAAGCATCCAACATAATAAGACACATATAATCAATTTCATAATCATTCATCACACAATATATATATTTTTAAGGAGAATCCTCGTGGGGAATAAACTCCACTTAGTATGAAAACCTTGGAGAATGTAATTCGATGAGTATTTACAGCTATAAAATTCATGGCCTTTAAGATTTGACATCCACAGGACTACATTTCACAATTCCCAATACTCCAAGTAATGTGCAAGTAACAAATTTAAGGCATGTCCTTTCCACGAGGAACTTCTTTTCTCTTGAAACATAACAACTATCTAATTTCAATAAGCAATCGAATAGGTGAAAATCTATGCTCTACTTTGAAACCCTAACCAAACCCTAGCTATAATTTTTGGGATGATGGATAGCGATGGGAGAGGAAATGTGCCCCCTCCTAATGAAGAATCACATGCCTTTAACGCAATGGTAGCGACCTATGTGAAATCCTCCAAGGTGTAGCAATCCAGATTTGTCAAAAAACTAGAAGAAATTCCCAAGGTTATCATCCCACCATCCACCTCCAGAAATAAAGCATTGGCTCTGGTAGATAGGGGACTAATCAGTCAATTTATAGGTACATGGACATATTAGAAGACAATGGCATTCTGTCTAGAAAAAAACTGGAAACCTTTGATCAAAGGTTCATTGAATCATTTCTTTTGCAACATAGGTTTCTTCACATTTCTCTTCGAGCACAAGGAAGACAAAGATTTAAAATTCCGTAGTGGCCCATATTTCTTTGGAGCGAGAGGCATGTATTTCAATAAATGGATCCTTGATTTCAATCCAGAAAATAATGTTCCCTCTACAATTCCAGTTCAGGTGTGGCTCTCTCTCCTTCCTCTGCATTGTTGGAGTGGTGATGCCCTTAAAAGCATTTGTAACTTTATTGGCCAATTCATAGACATGCCAGAACTGAAGGAAAACCTCTTCTCTTGCATCGAAATTTGAATAGAGGTTGATCTGGAGAAAGGAGTACTCGAGGAAATGACAATATCCTGGGATAATTGACAAAATGTCCAACAGTTGGATTATGAACAAATTCCCTTCAAGTGCAAGTTGTGTTATGAATACGGGCACTTCGCAATAAATTGCAAAAAGGTCGAAGCGACTCCTCCAAGCAATGGGCGTGAAGAAAAATGACAGGTGGTCTCACATAAAATGGGTATTAATGGGAATAAGGAACAATATGCAACTGACACCTCCAATGGGGGTTCAATAACCTCGGTCATCGAAATGAAATCACCCACGAAACAAAATGCAAACCCTTATCAAAAGGCGACTATCTCCTCATCGAAACAGTTCAAATATTTATCACAACTGGAAGAAATATCAGAAGAGGGAATCCATATCATTCATGGTTCTAGGATGACACCCACCGAGAAACCTTTAGTCCAAATAATCTCCCAGTCAAAACAAAAATTGAGCGTCGTTCCCCTACAACACAAAGGAAATACGGTGATCATCTTTGAAATTTCTATGGAAACAAGCATCGATCCAATAGAACCAAGGACAAAATATTAGGACGAATTCAAAAACGCAAAAATCACATTCTCATATGTGAAATACAACTAAGAGACAAATATCGTGGGCGAAGAGGGCCAAGACGATCGTGCCTCAAAATAATACATGTCGCAAAAGTCAGGACGACAAGCCTCAAGGGTCATCCAGGAAGAAGAAGCTAAAAATACACTCTTCTAGGGTCACAAAAAACCCTTCCAAGTATGATAGTAGGGGGAACTAGGAATTCAAAATCCCGAAGTGGAAATGTTGTGAATAAATGAAGTTCCCTTTCAAATCCATTGAAATAATTATTGTGGTCTCTTAGAACTATAGGGGGTTAGGCAGCACCCTAAAGACCCTCATTGTCAAAGACTTGATAAAATCATAAAAGAGTAGTATCCTCCTTTAGGAGACCAAGATGAAATAAGATGAAGTTTCAAAGTTAGGGAAACACCTTTGGAATTCAAGTAACCTCATTATCTAAGATGCCATAGGAGCTTCAAGAGGACTCTGCACACTTTGGAGCGAACAAGAGGTAAGACTTGAACAACATATCAAATCTCAACATTGGATTCTAACTAAGTTCTATCGCATGTATAGTGGTTCTATATTCAAAATAATAAATGTATATATGTCGGTCAACCTGATCCAGGTGGCTATTTTTGGCCACCCACCTATTCCAACTGGATCCTTTTGACAATTTTTAGTTCAACATGTGGCCACCCACCTATATGTGGTCAATTCTTACTCTATGGTCATTTTTATGGTCAATGCTTTCTCTATCCATCATTTTATACTTCTTTATTGACTCCTCCATGTGGTATACTTATTCATTTCTAATAGATTCAACTTTCAAAGATGAAAAATACTCATCACTTTTTGTTAAGAATCCATCCCATGAAATCTGATGTGGCTTCTTGACCAACGTATCACATATGAGTAACTTCACAAGCCCAAAGTATCACATATTTGTAACTCTAACCCTGATGGAAGAGTAATCTATATTTGATTGTGTTGCTGGTAAGAAATAAAATGACTAATTTTGTTTATGAGGAAGAGGACTAGCAAAATTTTCTATGAAATTCCAGTTCTATGTAATAGACTAAAATCCCTTTGGAAGAATCGATGGTAGAATTTATTTAAGGAAGAAAATGTTGGGAGGTGCGTTGATGGCATTTGTGTGAGAGGATATCCTTGTATTGCAATGTTTGTGGTAGGGATTCGATAAAGGGGAGCGTTGAGAAGGGGAATGAGACCCAACAACAAATCATGTTTAGGCAAAGCGATCTATAGAAGAAAATGAAATTTGTTATAGAGCAAGAACGTTGTGGAAATAATTATCGATCTGCACGACATTGCTCCTCTATTGGTGGGGTGATATCCTCTGTCACTCGACACACTCATGTGGGCTCCTTCCTTCTCCTGTGGGATGATCTCCTATGTCCCAACTTGCTGTTGATCGGGGTCGGCTGAGTTTTTTTTAGTGTGGGTTCTGAAATTTGGGCGCAATACTGATCGTGGGTGGGGTTTTGTTTAGTCGGGGTTTTGAAATTTGGGCACTGCGCGGGTTTTCTATAGTGGTCAGGTTTTGTTTGCCAATTTTTTTTTTGATTATAATATATATATATA
>ML794808.1:131390-154145 GCA_009831015.1 Picea engelmannii | reverse complement strand
TGTTTTTTTTTTTTGGTTTATATTATATATTTTATATAATAATATAATTAATATATATTATATTGAGGGTGTAATGGTTAAGAACATGAGTTTACTCTTTAGAGGTCATAGGTTTACAAAGATATGATTGCAATGACGATGAAGATGACAGTGATGATGATGATGATGAAAATGGCGATGATGAAGACAATGATGATGACGTTAATGGAGGACTTATTTGACCCAAATGTACTAGTTCTTCTGGAGAAGTAACCAAATGACCCAATTAATTTTTCCAACATCACCTTTGAGGGTTTTCAATACTAGTCTGTATGCAAAGTTAATGGTTTGCTTTCATTAATACTATGAGTCCATAGTCTAATCTACCATTGGTACAAATTATTGGTCTTACTGCCAACACATGGATTCAATTTACTTCCCTTGAATATCTCCACTTCTCTGCCTCTGTCAGATGGGGCTATGACTCGATGCCAATCGCCAGTGCTATAGCTAATGATGATGGCTATGCCAAACCTTTGTAAATAAATCCACCACCACTTGGACAACCAACAATGGGCTCTATAAACCCTCAATCCATGACTAATGACTCAACTCCACAACTACCAAGTCTGGTCTCTATGATTTAACTCACAATCAAGCAGGGCTACTCAAATTCTCCATCATACACAGTGTTGCTTCAGGCTAAACGCGTTAAATCAAAACAACGACCAGTGG
The DNA here is from genome assembly GCA_009831015.1 of Picea engelmannii. NCBI lineage: Eukaryota > Viridiplantae > Streptophyta > Pinopsida > Pinales > Pinaceae > Picea > Picea engelmannii. The sequence continues at coordinate 153,431 of ML794808.1, read as the reverse complement.
TGCGGGTGGTGCTTGTTGGGTGGTTTGCTCCTCTGCCTCTGTCGGATTGAGTTTTTCTATCTGAACCTGCTCTAAGCAGCGAACAAACTATGTATGGGGAATCGAGACTGGTTTTTTCTGACTTTTGCGAGGTACCTCCCTCCCACCACCTTCCTCCCACTAAGTTTATTGACATTATTTTCATTATTTATTATTATTATTATTATTATTATCGCTATTAATTAATTAATTTGTTTTTCATGTGATGCATCCTTACATTACATAGAATAGAACATTATCATGTCAAGCAATCCACCATTATGAGTTGGTTCGATTATCCGATGCTTAAACACATCAACTAGCCACCTCCCCAATGCTTTTTTGACCATCTAGACACCTTCATTTTTATCCAAAACTCAACACTAGGAGTATGTTTTTCAATTCTCTTCAATGTTGGCAAGAAGGTTATAGTCTAGGACACCAATACAAGTGGGGATACCATCGGATACTTGTGTATAACTATATCCTTCTTAAATCCAACAACACTATAGCCTCACACGTGGCTATCTTATATGCCATTCACTTTCACAACATGATCATAAGTCCTAACTTTCCTTGGTGATTACCTCATAACCAAAACGAAATGACATGACATTCTTCATATGATCAACACATTAATAGATTTTGAACATTCTTTATATGTCCAATATTTCTTAAATTTACCATACCCCACCTGGGTATCATTCACCTCGATATCTTTGATTTAGGGGTTTAATGGTCACAATTTAACTAGGTGAGTGATTTATTTATAGTTTATACTCTCATCAATATAAACACCTAAAAAATAAGCATTTTGAAGAGATTTGGGGGTGTCAAGTCTTCCAACCATTGTCTTATTAGGGATCACACTTAGAAAATAATGGGTTAGTGATTTAGTCTTTTTCATCTAAAATAATTGATTCTAGTAACGTAGAGCACAACCAATGCCTTCAATTTGGGTTTCTGGTTAAATTAATGATTTCATATTATGTTTAGTCCTTAGTCTAAGTAGTATTGGAGGGAGGTTTTAATGGTAGCAATTACCCATTATTATTTGTAGGTTCCAATTGTTGTTACTTTGTTATAATAGGGCTTATGTTATATCACCCATAGTTATACGAAAAACACCATTAATTTTATTATATTTAAGCCTCCTCTGTGTAATTACTTAGGGGTTAAGGCTTTAAAATCTCATCTTCATTCAAGGGTATATAATCATGCACAATTATAAAAAAAATTGCATGTTGTTAGGGTTTTGTGATTAGCATACAATTATACTGTAGTTGTTGACTTGGAGCATATATTTTTCTTCCAATTAGTGGACTAGTTTCATAAACCTCAATTTTTCATCACCCTCTCTACTATCAATCCAATGGTTTCAATTATCAAAAAACCATGCTCTTTGATTTGATCCATAGTGTCTTATTACCATACTAATTTGTTGGTTTTGTTAATTAACTGCACCAATTAACATTCACATAGTTTTCTACCATTTCACTATTACTACTTATATCCCAAAATTGATTATGCAAGATACAACCTAGATTAGTGATTTTTCTCTATGATTTTTGTTTTGTTTCTATATTAACAAACATCCTTTTGAATTCTATGGTGTTTATGGTTAGAATGGTGATGGATGGTTGATTGGTTTCAATGCATTTTTCCTCAGTTTTCACATAATCCTGAGAGTGTCCTGAATACTCTAAATAATCCAATCCTCTCTTCAAATATATGAACATAAAGAGAAACACAACCTTCCTGAAACAATCAAGTATAGAAGTCAAGGAACCCTCCCCATATTATAGTTATATAGAATTCAACCTTCCCCATACTTAGTTATAGATGTCATATTTATTACATGATCATCCATGTGAGCACTAGTGAATGGGTCCAACGTTGAAATTTCTTCAATATGTGCTTGCATGCATCGAGATTTGACATGGTTAGACTAAACACATGCCTTGACGACATGTGAGGGTTTCAAGACTCAAAGGAATATGATGTCCAAACCACATAATCTTTGAGATCGTCCATGTTTGCAACAACGTTCATAATGGACATAATGAAGATCATCTTTGATATGTCATGGTACTACTCTTCCAGTGGGTGCACAATATCACAAGGATATGTCTTCTTGCCCTCCTCCATTGGATGAGCAAGTCAACCAAAATTTTATCTTTTGGATGAGTAGTTTGGTGGAAACATTCTTTCAAGTTGTAATTAGGTACACTTTTGTATTGAGTTGGATCATCACAACGCCACTCTAATTTCTTCCAACTATCACTGACTAGATACTTGGTTAAATTTTTTCTAATTTTTCTAAAGGCATGGGGTTAAGGTATGGGAGGGTTTCGATACTTAAGGATGTTTGATGTCACCACATAATACTTAAGGAGGGTTTTATTATTGAATTACCAAGTCGAGTTGATGTCACATAAGCTTCAATTCACCCACCAATGTCATCTTGCACTGACCCCACATAGTGAGTAGTGAATGGGGCCAATGTTGAAATTTCTTCAAACTGTGCATGTATGTGTCGAAATTAGACATGGTTAGACTAGACACATACCTTGATGGTATGGGAGGGTTTCAAGACTCAAGGATGCCTGATGTCCCGACCACATAATCTTTGAGATCGTCCATTTTTGCAAAAACGTTCATAATGGGCATCTCATTGTCAAAATGTCGTTGTTTCCATATGTAGAATATTTGTTGGAACTCTTTTGAAATGTCATGGAACTTCCAATTCAACCACCAAAAATGTCATGCATCGACCCTGCATAGTGAGCAGTGAATGTGGCCAACGTTGAAATTTCTTCAATATGTTCCTGTATGCATCGAAATTTGACATGGTTAGACTAGACACATGCCTTGACGGTATGGGAGGGTTTCAAGAATCAAGGATGTATGATGTCATACAGAAACATTTTGAAAAAATTTCAACGTTGGCCCCATTCACAGGTCACTATTGTCCATCATGTACTCTAGCCCTAGTACAATGTCTTTTAATAGTTGTTTCCTTTAAAATTTGACCAATCAGAAAATTAAAACGAAACGAGGATGAGATGAGACGATATATAGAGTGGGTCTGTGTGTGATCTTTGAGTATAAGGGAAAATATCTCTTCCATGCCATACACAACACAAGGGAAAATGTTTCCTTTCTCTACTCAACAATCCCTCAAGCATCTCCTTCCTTTTCAGTGCCCTCATGTAGGCAAAAATAGTCCAATCCATTGATTGCTTTATGGGAAACCTAGTGGAGTATTGCCTTATCTATTAAATAATTAATAAAAAACTATTTCATGGGCATGGGGTTAAAGGTTTTCTAATTTTCCTTGCCTCTATGCTTATCTACAACCATCTATCTCTATTCCAAGGTTTGTTATTTTGTCATTGTTGCATTAGTTTTGGTCATTTCCAAATTTGGATTATTGAGTAACTAAGGGGAATATAGTGTGGGGGTTATGTGAATAATGGTGAGAATGATCACAAGATAATTTCCATGAGGTAAGAGAATGCATGAATGACTCACACTTATTGAAAATTTTTAAACTCCTTGCTGATGTGGGGATTTCTTTAATGTTGGAGGATATCAAAGATGTGTCATTGCGAATAAGTGGACATATGTTGGTGAGAACGATGTCATCAAATCATCATATTCACTCATAGATTCTTCAGAGGACGATGTCATCTTCTCATCATTTTTATTACTGCTGTCATTCACCCACCACAAATGTCATCTTGCACTGACCCCACATAGTGAGTAGTGAATGGGGACAACGTTGAAATTTCTTCAAACTGTGCATGTATGTGTCGAAATTCGACATGGTTAGACTAGACACATGGCTTGACGATATGGGAGGGTTTCAATACTCAAGGATGTATGATGTCCCCACATAATCTTTGAGATCGTCCACATTTGCATCAATGTTCATCATGCTGCACCTATCATTGTCATCATTCGTCATTCCCTTCTAAAGAATCATTGTCGGAACTATATTGAAATCTGTCATGGAACTTCAAATACACCCATCACAAATTTCTTCCACCGACCCTACACAGTGAGTAGTGAATGGGGCCAATGTTGAAATTTTTTCAATCTATGCCCGTATGCATCGAAATTTGACATGGTTAAACTAGATAGTTTCCTTGAAGGTATGGGAGGGTTTTGATACTTAAGGATGTTTGATGTCCCCGCATAATATTTGAGATCATCCATGTTTGCATCAACATTCAATATAATGGATGTCTCATAGTGAGCATAGTGAATGGGGCCTGCCTTGAACTTGAATGAGCATAGTGAAATTTCTTCCACCGACCCCGCATACTGAGTAGTGAATGGGGCTAACGTTGAAATTTCTTCAAACTGTGCATGTATGCGTCGAAATTCAACATGGTTAGAATAGACACATGCCTTGACAGTATGGAAGGGTTTCAAGACTCAAAGAATATGTCTGATGTCTCGACCACATAATCTTCGAGATTGTCCATGTTTGCAACAACGTTCATAATGGGGCATCTCATATTTGTCAAATGTTGTTGTTTCCATCCGTACAATATTTTTTGGAACTCTCTTGAAATGTCATGGAACTTCCAATTCAACCACCAAAAATGTCATGCACTGGCCCTACATAGTGAGAAGTGAATGGGGCCAACATTGGAATTTCTTCAATATGTGCCTGTATGCATCGAAAGTTGACATGGTTAGACTAGACACATACCTTGACGATATGGGAGGGTTTCAAGACTCAAGGATGTTTGTTGTCCCGACCAGATAATATTTGAGATCGTCCATGTTTGCAACAACGTTCATAATGGTGTGTCTCATATTTTTCAAATGTCGTTGTTTCCATTCATAGAATCTTTGTTTGAACTCTCTTGAAATGTCACAGAACTTCCAATTCAACCACCACAAATGTCATGCACCGACCCTGCATAGTGAGCACTAGTGAATGGGGCCAACATTGCTTGTATGCATCGAAATTTGACATGGTTAGACTAGACACATGCCTTGACGGTATGGGAGGGTTTCAAGACTCAAGGATGTATGATGTCCCAACCACATAATCTTTGATATCGTCCATGTTTGCAACAACGTTCATAATGGGCATCTCATTGTCAAATTTTGTTGTTTCCATTTGTAGAATGTTTGTTGGAACTCTCTTGAAATGTCATGGAACTTCCAATTCAACCACCAAAAATGTCATGCACTGACCCCGCATAGTGAGCAGTGAATGGGGCGAATGTTGAAATTTCTTCAATATGTGCCTGTATGCATTAGAATTTGACATGGTTAGACTAGACACATGCCTTGCTGGTATGGGAGGGTTTCAAGACTCAGGGATGTATGATGTCATACATAAATATTTTGAAAAAATTTCAACGTTGGCCCCATTCACAGGTCACCGTTGCCCATCATGTACTCTAGCGCTAGTACAATGTATTTTAATAGTTGTTTCCTTTAAAATTTGACCGCTTAGAAAATTAAAACGAAACGAGAAGAACCCTAGTACAATATATTTTAATAGTTGTACTCTAGCCGAGAAGACCCACAAACCCTTTTTGAAGTGTCGTTATTATATCAAACTTGTCGCAACATCCGTAAAATGAAACATATTTATAGATTTTATAACGTTGCAATTCCGACGATCATTGACCAAATCAAAGTTGACTTGGTCAAAATACTAGGTGACCATTGGAGGGGGAAAACCTAGTTTCCACAACGTCACAACTGCGACAACTATCTTCACAAACATGGAAAGAGAGATGACTATGTCTTAAACGCGGCAAGAGAGACGACTGTGTGAAAAATGTGGAAAGAGAGACGATAACGTGGCAAGAGAGACGACAACGTGGCAATAGAGACATCAATGTGGCAATAACGACGTTACCAGGCAATATGGTTTTTTTTATTTTAAATTTCCTCTATTTTTCGACAGTATGGCCAATTTTGTCCATAACGCCGCAAATAGAATGCCAAAATTTTTACAATATGTACTAGTGCAAGTTCTCAAGGAGAGAAGTGCAAGGCATGTGCCGGAGGTTTGAATCACTTAGAGTGATAAAGTTCAGGAGAAATTACGAGAAATAGTACTTGGAGGAAGGATTTACCTTGGTTGGAGGACGAGCGGACGAGATCCGTTCGGGAGGAGCCAAAGTCTTTCACGACCACTGGATCTAGAGAAGAAGCACGAGTGTTAACCCTTGAAGTCCTTCAGAATTTGTGAGTTCGATGATTTTTATGTGTTGGGTGTAAAGGAGACTGATTTCCCGAAGTCTCGTAGCCCAAAGTTAATCTGGGCCATTGGTAGACGGGGGCCACATGTGAGAAGATCAAGGGTGGTTTGGAGGTCTGACTATCTGAAAAAATCGAAGTGTAATCGCAAGATATTGTAAGTTTCCCAAATCTCCGAAGGCTGGAGCAGATCCTGGCCATTGGCACCAGGTGCATGTGGCGACAGATGGAGTGTGGTTCAGAGGCTTGACACTCCAGAAGATTTGGGGTGTGTTGTGTTTTGGATCGAGAACTCCCAAAGGCTGGAGTCCATCTTGACCATCCATTTGCAAGGACACATGGACCACTGATCGTAATCCTTCGCGTATTCAGAGTTCGACGATTCGAGAGACTGTGTGTGCTAACATATCAGAACTCCCGAATCCTAGAGTCCCAGAGTGGATCACAACCATCGACTATCGGAGAAGGGAGGACCATTGATACGGAAGCCTGTCGGAAGTTATCCAATTCGACGTTCAAAAAGTTTAGAAGTTGTTTCAGTTAGAACTCTTGAAGCCCGAAGTTCCGAAGCACTAGCCCGAGAATTCACCAGTTTGACGTTCGAAGGTACTGCAACTTGGAGCAGTCAGAACTCCCAAATCTCGAAGCTCTAGAGTTCCTGTGTCTCATAGGTTTGAGGCACAGAATGAGGACTGTTGATTCATTTTTTTGTTTGGCTATTCACGATTTCAACTTACAAAAGGATTGTTGTGTGTTTCTATTGGAACTTCCAAATCCTGGAGCTCCGAAGTCCCAAATTTTCCAGCCTGTTGAAAGTTAGCCCACAGTTTTGGCTCGAGGTCATGTGGAAGACTCCATTGGAGTGTTAAGACCCTCACAAACATATATTTTCACACAGGGAAAGGGGGAAAGGCCCGTGGTAAATCATTTCAAGGGCTCAACAAGGGCCCGAGAGCTAATTCAGCTCCCTAGTGTGAACGATCCTTATACGAGAGGTTGCATGAAACCCTGGGAGTGGTGGGGGTTTGCATCAAGTGGTATCAGAGAAGGAAATAAGCTCTGTAAGGAAACATAATTTTGGAATCATGCCACCAAGAAGATGCAGAGAGAGACCAGTGGTCATTGTAACCATGGGAGAAGAAATGAGACAACTTCGTTCAAGGTTGGATGCCATGGAAATGACATAGAGAAGAGAAACCAAAGCTGAAAGTGAATATGTTGAAGTAAAAGAAGTTGTAGGAGAACAAACAACAAAGGAGCGATTGTTGAGAGCTATTGTTAAAATGGGAACCAGAGCAAAGATGGATGTTCCAATGTATGAAGGCAATTTGAATGTTGAAGAATTGCTTAACTAGATAAGTTCTTTAACCAAGTACTTTGACTGTGAGGATATTGATGATGAGAATAAGGTGAAGCATGCAGTGACCAGGTTGAAGGGGCATGCAACTTTATGGTGGGACGAATTGCAAGCTGACAGAAGGAGAAAGGTAAGTCTAAAATCAAGAATTTGGATAGAATGGTAGCTAAGTTGAAGGATAAATTCATACCCAAGGATTATCAGATAAATCTGTTCAGGAAGTTACATAATCTGATATAAAAATGTTTGTTGATTAAGGAGTACACAAAAGAGTTTTTTAAGCTGAACATAAGAGCATGACACATAGATAATGATGAAAAAAAAGTTGCTATGTATATTAATGGCTCGAGATATGAAATATAGGATGAGATCAACATGATGACAATGAGAACTGTGGAATATTCTTATTAGGTATCCTTGAAGGAAGAGGAAAAGTTGGAAAGGAAGTAGAGTCAACAGAACAAAGGAAAGAGTCCTAACAGAGGAAGAGGAACCATCAAAGAAAAGTTCTAGAAGCCCATAGGAGAAGCTAGAAAGTATAACAATAAGACATAAAGAGGAGGACACTATGGAGGAATAAAATCTTTTCCCAGAGGTAGAGGAAGAGGCAGAGGAGGAGAAGTGAAGTGTTATTCTTGTGGAAAAACATGGAACATGTCTTGGGAATGTCCTGGAAATAAAAATACAGGAGTTGGAGAAGCTCACATTTATGAAGCACAAAAGAGGAATGTGGAGGCAAAGATGAAGGCATAAGCAACGAAAGAAGAAAGATCACTCTTGATGAGGAAAGTTCTTGTAAATCCATAGAAAGAAGAACAAGAACCAACCCAGAGGAATAGTTTTTTCAGAACTGCTTGCAAGGGCAGATACAGGGTATGCAAGGTGATCATAGACAATGGGAGCACTGGTAACGTGGTATCCATAGAGATGGTGGAAAAGATGAATATGGAGATGAATGCACATCCGAATCCGTACAAGGTATCGTGGTTGCATAAAGGACATCAAGCCATGGTAAGGTGACAATGTAAGATTGAGTTTAAAATAGGTAGTTATAGAGATGAAGTTTTGTGTGATGTCATACCTATGGATGTTTGTCATGTTTTGTTGGGAAGAGTGTGGCAATATGATAGGAATATCATACATGATGAGAGGAAGAATACTTATACCCTTGAGAAAAATGGGTGTAAGCATATGTTGTTTCCAATAGAAGACAAATGAGTAAAAAAGGAAGCTAGTCCTAGTATACTTCTCATGAGTGGGAATGAACTCTTGAAAGAAGTCAAGAAAGAACATGAAATGCAGTTTGCTGTTGTAGGTAAGACGAGAGTCATCCTTACAAGCACTTCTATGAATGATTTGCTTGTGAAGGTTCAAGAGATATTGGATGAGTTTGTTGATATGATGGTGGATGAGTTAGCTCACTCTTTACCACCCATCAGGAGTATCAGTCACCATATTGACCTTATTCCGGGAGTAAGTTTTCCAAACAAAGAAGCATACAAATTAACCCCTCAAGAGAGTGAAGAGGTCAAGAAGCAAGTCCAAGAGTTGTTGGATAAAGGTTTGATTAGGGAAAGTTTGAGACCGTGTGCTGTACCAACTGTGTTGAGTCTGAAGAAAGATGGAGGTTGGAGAATGTGCACAGATTCTAGAGCCATCAACAAGATAACCATCAAGTATAGATTTCCTTTACCCAGGATGGATGATTTAATGGATTGCTTGAGTGGAGCTAGTTATTTTTCCAATATAGACTTGAAGAGTGGTTATCATCCGATAAGGATGAGAGAGGGAGATGAATGGAAGACAACATTCAAAACAAATGAAGGGTTGTATGAGTGGCTTGTTATGCCGTTTGGAAAAACAAATGCCCAGAGTACGTTTATAAGGTTGATGAATGAAGTACTCAAAGATTTTATTGGTAAGTTTTTGATTGTTTATTTAGATGATATACTAGTTTTTAGTAAGATTGAAGATGAGCATTTCAGACACTTGAAGATGGTGTTGAGGAGGTTACAGTAGGAGAAGTTGTTAGTGAATTTGAAGAAGTGTCCTTTTATGAAAACATAACTTGTATATTTGGGGTTCGTAATCTCTTCAAATGAATTGAAGATGGATCCAGAGAAGGTGAGGGCAATAAGAGAATGACCTTCTCCAAGAAGTGTGTTTGAAGTAAGAAGTTTTCATGGGTTGGCAAGTTTTTACAAGAAATTCATTAGGAATTTCAGCACTATTTGTGCACCCATACTGAATACCATAAAGGAGCATAGATATTTTAATTGGAGAGAAGAAGCTGAGAAGGGATTTAGAGTGTTGAAAGAAAATATAACCGAACAACCTATTTTAGTTCTGTCAGATTTTAAGAAGACATTTCAGGTCAAATGTGATGCAAGTGGAGTGGCCATTGGCACAATTTTAAGTCAAGACAATAAGCCTGTTGCTTATTTCAGTGAGAAGCTGAATGATGTTAAGAGGAAGTATTCCACGTATGGCAAAGAATTTTATGCTGCAATTTAAGCTTTGAAAAAGTAGAGGCATTATCTTATCCCGAAGGAATTTTTTTTATATACTGACAATCAGGCTTTGCAGTTTATAACCATACAAGAGAAATTAAACCAGAGACATGCCAAATGGGTAGAATTCATGCATAATTTTAATTTTGTTACTATCATATTAATGGAAGTGCTAACAAAGTTGCAGATGCTTTGAGCATGAGATGTTTGATCTTGCAAGAATTCCAAGTGGAGACTTTAGGATTTGAACACCTCAAGGAGATGTATCAAGAAGATCCAAATTTCAAGGAAGCTTATGAAGCATGTGAGAACCCTTTGCTAAGGGACATAAATAAATGGATGGAATATTTGATACAAGATGAATTGTTATTCAAGGGAAGTCAGTTGTGTATCCTAAAATGCTCAATGCAGGACAATTTGTTGAAGGAGAAACATAATGGAGGATTGGATGGACACTTTGGACATGATAAAACATATGCGCAATTGAGTTCTCCATATTTTTGGCCGGGCATGAGGTATTATGTAAAGAAGTTCGTGGACATATGAAGAATATACTAGTATGCTAAAGGAAAGCAACAAGACACTGGATTGTATCAACCATTCCTTATTCTAGATAGGCCGTGGGATGTTATAAGTATGGATTTTGTTCTGGGATTGCCAAGAACCTAGAGGGGAAGTGGTTCAATCTTTGTGGTCATTGAATTTTTTCAAAGATGACACATTTTATACCATGTCAGAAAACCAGTGATGCTACCCACATAGATTTTTTTTTTTTCAAGGAGATTGTGAGATTACATGGGTTTCCCATGAGTATAGTCTTAGACAGAGATACTAAATTTGTGGGACACTTCTGGAGAACTTTGTGGAAGAAGCTAGGGACAAGTTTGTCTTCCAGTTCAATGTATCACCCTCAGACAGATGGACATATTGAGGTATTGAATTGAAGATTAGGGAATATGTTAAGGAGTTTGGTCATGCGACATAACAGTTAGTGGGATCAAATTATTGCCCAAGCAGAGTTTGCATATAATGACTCATCGAATAGGAGTACTGGTAAAATCCCATTCCAAATAGTACATGGGATGGATCCGAGAGGAATTTTAGAGTTGAGATATTTGGGACGAGATGAGTTCCGAAGCGAGCAGAGGATTTTGCTGTAGAGATGCATAAGTTGCATGATCAAATCAAAGGACAACTACATGATAGAAGCCAGAAATACAAGAGAAGAATAGAACAAAAAAGAAGAGAGGTTAATTTAGAAATTGGAGATCAAGTCTTAGCACACCTGAGGAAGGAAAGATTTATGAAAGGGAAGTATAATAAGATGAAGATGAAGAATATGGGACCTTGTAAGATCCTTAGAAAATTTGATGCAAATGCTTAGGATATTGAATTGCCATAGGATATTGGAATATCACCAATATTAAATGTAGCAGACTTATACCCTTACATGATGGATGATACAGAAGGGACAGATGGTCAGGAGGATATTCAGTGGAAGCGGTAGATGCCCATAGAAAAGAAGCCATAGATAGAGAATATATTAGGTCAGAGGAGTGCTAAGAAGACTAGGAGAAAAGTTTATTATGAGTATCTTGTTAAGTGGAAAGATCATCCAACAGAAGATGCCAGTTGGATAACTGAAAATGATATCCAGAAGCATGGAAAGAGAGTGGAGGAGCTCATGGACAGGAGCCCATGAACCTTTTTGTCTAGAGGAGTATGATGCAAGAGCATCACCATCAATGTTCAAAGAGGCCAAGTGGAAGACAACTCAACATCTAGTGCACACATTCAAACTGGGTTGGATCCCAAGGAGAGCACGTCATTTTAACATTTTGAAAGTATTGTAATTAAAGACCCCTTTAATGTTTAGAGGCAAGAGCCATTGTATGAGATCACATGAGATTGTAATTTCTTTAATTAGCTGTAAGATTGTATAGATATTTGGAATCAACTCGTATCTGGGTTTTAAATGCCCATTTATTGTAGTAGTCTTAGTAGGATAATGTCTTAATTGTGATGTGATAGCACTAATATAGGCTGGAGGGAAGGCTCGAGAAGCCCCCTCATGTATAAATGTATGTAATTTATGCTGAAAGAGGCTACTGAAGTTATTGTCGTTGAAGAAAGTTTGTTGGAGAGTTGTAGAGAAGAAGTTGAGAGCTACAAGAACCTGTGTAAATGTTTTCCTGAATGAATATAATAGACGAGAATTGATTTCAGATCCCTGCACATGCTTGTTTTGGAGTTATTGGGTAATGTTACATTATCTGTTTTTCTGTGTTTATATGCTTCTGTGTGTATTTCATGGTTAAATGAATGAACCTTTAATGTTCTGTAAGTTTCAATTGTTTCTCTTCTGAAACCTTGGTGCAAGGAGTGCATAGTGCTCATGCAAGTAGTGTGAAGGCAGAGTTATTTTTAGACTCAATAATTCAGGAGAGATAACGTGAATTATCACAGAGTGAGTGCAATGAGTGCACATATACTTGTCTGAGCATAAAATCTCGAAGGAGACCTGTGCAAGGTGTGCAAAGGGCCAACAATTAGTCAAGTGTTGAAATATTCTCAAGGAGGATGAACACAAGGAGTGCACATGAGGTGTTCATAAATCTTCAAGTATCAAGTTCTCAAGGAGAGAAGCGCAAGGCGTGTGTTGAAGGTTCGAATCACTTAGAGTGATAAAGTTTAGGAGAAATCATGAGAAAAAGTCATTCGAGGAAGGATTTACCTTGGTTGGAGGATGAGCAAACAAGATCCATTTGGGAGGAGCCAAAGTCTTTCACGACCGTTGGATCTGGAGAAGAAGCGCGAGTGTTAACCCTTGAAGTCCTTCTAACTTTGCGAGTTCGACCATTTTCATGTGTTGGGTGTAAAGGAGACACATTTCCCAAAGTCCCAGAGCCTGAAGTTAATTTGGGTCATTGGTAGACGGAGACCATGTGTTAGCAGATCAAGGGTGGTCTGGAAGTCTAGTTATCCAGAAAAATCGAAGAGTAATCACAAGAGAGTGTAAGTTTCCTGAAGCTCCAAAGGTCAGAGCAGATCCTGGGCGTTGGCACGAGGTACACGTGGCGACTGATCAAGCGTGGTTCAGAGGCTTAACACTCCAGAATATTTGGGGTGTGTTGTGTTTTGGATCGAGAAATCCCAAAGGCTAGAGTCCTTCTTGACTGTCCATTTGCGAGGATGCATGGATCACTGATCGTAATCCTTTGCATGTTCAGAGTTTGGCGATTCGGGAGACTGTGTGTTAACATATCAAAACTCCTGAAGCCTAGAGTCCCGTAGTGGATCACAACCATCGACTGTCGGAGCATGGAGGGCCATTGATCTTGAAGCCCTTCGGAAGTTCGCCAATTCAACATTCAAAAATTTTAGAAGTTGCTGCAATCAGAACTCCCAAAGCGCGAAGTTCCAAAGCGCTAGCCCAAGAATCTGCTAGTTCAACATTTTGAGGCATTGCATCTTGGAGCAGTCAGAACTCTCGAGGCCCGAAGCCCCAGAGTTCCTTTGTACTATAGGTTCACTGTGCGTAACGAGGACCGTTTATTATTTCGTTTGTTTGGATGCTCACAATTTCGGAGTTTGGAAGGATTGTTGTGTGTTTCTATTGTAACTTCCGAAGCCCGCAGCTCCGAAGTCCCAAATTTACCACCTGTTGAAAGTTATCCCACTGTTTTGTCTTGAGGTCATGTGGAAGACTCCACTGGAGTGTTAAGACCCTCGTGAACATAGATTTGCGCATAGGGAAAGGGGGAAAGGCCTGTGGTAAATCAATATGAGGGCTCAACAAGGGATCGAGAGCTAATTCGGCTCCCTAGTGTGAATGATCCTTAGACCGAGAGGTCGTGTGAACCCTTGGGAGTGGTGAGGGTTTGCATCATGAAAATTTACCTATTAGTAGCTAGGAGTCTAATTGGGTACGAAAATTTATGACCACATAATATTTGTAGATGAAACAAAGCTTGGGGGGCATGTCGCCAGCCTCAAGGCCTCATGCTGGAGTTAAGCCGCTAGTTCTTCAGTCAAGGGAAAAGTACCAACCACCCATGGGTATCACTCGAAACCTTTGGACTTTACATTGGGAAGTTCTGAACATAGTTATTTTTTATTTTCAAGCTCACGAAAAAATTAAACCTATCCAAGCATAGTTTTATTTTGTTTCAAGCTTGTGTAAAAATGAAACCAATCTCTATCTTAGTCTTTATTCTTTTTCATGCTCATAAATACATGAGAATAGGTTATCGAGCTTAGTATTTTTTCTTTCTCGTGCTCGTAAATACATGAGAATAGGTTACTGAGTATAATTTTATCACTTTTTCAGACTCGTAAAAGCTATATGAAAAATGAACTCTTTGGAGTCTCCTTTAATCTCTTTTCAAACTCTCTAAAAATGAAAAGATTATCGAGTGAGCTTGTCGCAGGATACTGTCACAGGATACACTCCCATGCCTTCCACTGTCGATAAGAAAGATCATGTCACTATATGCTCAAATTCTTCTGACCTAGATACAGTAGTTGACATGGTGATCTCTTCGATAGGGCTATTAGAGCTTGATCTGCATACCCTTATTGTGGCCCTTGACGTGTATTCCTTTCGGAGCATTGTTCTTTCGTCCAATGAAGATCTCCTGGAAGCCATGATCGAGGTATGTACCTTGACATATATTCCTTCCAGAGAATTGTCCTCTTGGAATCCATGATCAAGGTGGGTTACGAGCATAGTTTTTATTTCTCGGTGGCAAGCTCGTTAAAAAATGAAATAGAGATATGGGAATCGAAACCAGAGGTTACGAGCATATTTCTTTTCCCATGTCAAGCTCATTAAAAAATGAAACAGCTAATCCCAAACATAGTTTTTCTAGTTTCAATCTTGTGTAAAAATGAAACCTATCCCAAGCATAATTTTTCTAGTTTCAAGCTTGTGTAAAAATGAAACCTACTTTGAGCGTAGTTCATTTTCTATGTCAAGCTCGTTAGAAAATGAAACAAACCCCCCTTCGATTGAGTCATGTCTTTCACTAGATCTCGTAAATGTTGAGTCGAGTCTTTCACTAGATCTCGTAATTGAACCTTAATTTCATCCACCTATGTCAGTTGATCATCTTTATTCCTCTGGTGAAAATTTACCTATTAGTAGCCAGGAGTCTCATCTGGTACAAAAAATGATGACAACATAAGAGTTGGCAGATGAAACGAAGCTTGGGGGGTATGCCTCTAGCCTTTGAACATCATGTTGGAGTTGAGCCACTAGGGGCAAAGTACAAACCATCCATGGGTATCAATCGAAACCTTTAGACATTATGTTGGGAAGAAACCGAGCTCAATATTTTTTCTTTCTCATGCTCATAAATACATGAAAATAGGTTACCGAGTATACTTTTATCACGTTTTCAGACTTGTAAAATCTATACGAAAAAGGAACTCTTTGGAGTCTCCTTTAAGCTCTTTTCAGACTCCCTAAACATCAAAACATTGCTGAGTGAGATTGTTTCCTTTCACACTCGTTAAAAGTTTTTAAAGGGCGTCTTTCAAGTGGCAGTTTATCTATTTTTCAGCCTCATAAGACTAATTACAAAAAATGAATACTCTAGTCAACCTCGGCTAGAAGAGCTCTCCCTTGTATTGTTTTACATTTTTCAGGCTTGGGAGACTAAAATTATGAAAAAGTCAACTTTGGAGTTTCCTTTAAGTTCTTTTCAAACTCCCTAAACATGAAAACCATCGAGTTTACCTTCTATGGACTCATAAAATTATTCATTGAAGGACACATCTGGGATCGAACCCTTACTTCTTTTGGTTCATTAAGCATGTGAAGATAAATTACCGAAGGTGAGTCTTACTGAGCATTTGTTATCCTCCTCAATCTTGTTAAAAAACAAAGAGGTACTCATCTATCTAGATGGGGGAAAATTTGGGAAGTGGGTGAATATTTT
Source organism: Picea engelmannii (assembly GCA_009831015.1). Lineage (NCBI taxonomy): Eukaryota > Viridiplantae > Streptophyta > Pinopsida > Pinales > Pinaceae > Picea > Picea engelmannii. The sequence continues at coordinate 137,367 of ML794808.1, read as the reverse complement.
GAAACATTATGTAGATGTTCTTAGTCACCCTTGAACATGGCACCCGTCTGCATCCTATTTACAGTTGGGTAATCCACCTGTCTCTGAGTCATATCAATTATATGTGTCGTCATACTCTTTCGAATCCTTCGAAGAGAACCTTTGGTTGTCGTCACATTATACTTGGATCTATGCCTCGTCGAGTCAATGTTTCCAAGTCACTTGTTGTGCCAGACAATTTTCAAGGGAAGTCTCAGTTTCAATCAACCTCTATAGTATTATCCATTTTTCATACCCGTGTCAGTTTGTGCACAATTTCTCTATCATCTCAAATAACTATTCTAATAAGTTTCGTATTGATGATGGGGGATACATCATGGCCCTCCTTCAATGAGTTTGTTCCTATCGAATTCATCACATTATCCAAGAATTAGACTTGTAAACTAGTTAGTGCCTTGGAGCCTTCATGCCTCAATGACAAGTTTCCTCGCTTTGGACAATGAGTTTGCATCATTGACCCCTGATAGAAAGATTTCGTCAAATGTTCGACTTCAACTCATTGATTCACATTCATTAGATTGTACTAGGGTACCTTGGGAGTCATTGACATCACTGGTGATTTCCCTCGCACTTGTTAATGGTTTACACTAATGACCAGTAATCAAGTGGTTTCTACCATGTTCGACATCAACTCATGTATTCACATGGTCAGAATCGTACTAGTTTGGGATTGAGACGAAGACATTGGGAACTCTTTTAGGTGCTGTAATATCCCTAGGCCGAATCCAATTGTAAATGTAAATACAAATGTACTTAAGTTGGTGAGCTATTTGATATCATTTTTGTATGCACATTTCATTGCATAGTGCGCACATTTACTGCGCAGTAAAATGATGAAGCGTGCACATTCCAGGATACCATGCACAACAACTTAAGTGCACTCAATTTTGAGGCCAGTGAGCCTTTGTGGATATGTTGTGTTTTATAGGCCGGTGAGCCAATTTTTTGGTTATTAGGCCAAAGAGCCTAGATGTTAAAGGCCAGTGCACCTACTTTTGTATATATCTCATAACTAATATAAAATACATCGCTGCGCGCAGACCGACCACGATAAAAGAGAATGGGGGACTAAACTCCACTAGTTAGGGAAAGGGAGGGCTAAAAGTTAAGGAAAAGGGCTAAGCTAGGCAGTTTAAGCCAAAAAGGAATATTATATTAATATTTCTTAAAGCATAAAGTATGGATAATTATTTTATCCTAAGTTCCAAAGTTGGGGACAAGTGGGCCAAAGTAGCTCCCAACATGACAAGTGTCAAGTTGGGGACATGCATACATATTGTTTGGACTTAGTTAATTTCCGGGCATTCTTTCCATCATTCCTTCTATCATAGAGGCATCCAGTCAATCATCCATGAACATTCACACACCCATTGAGCTACTCTTCGTACGTTCATGACTGCACCTAAACCTGTATCCATAACGATACCTATTTGTGTAGCTAGTTAGCTTGGGAGATAGACTGAAGAAGCAGGTTCTCAGGCCTGCGAGATATTGAAGAGGCGGGTTGTCAGGCCCATGAGAAATTTCTCTTTGGGTGAGAGCATTGATGGGGAATTGATTTCCTGAAGGTTCTAAATTGCATCTACAAGGCTCTGAGACTTCCTGTCCGACCTGTTGCTAAAGCCCAGAAATGAAGTGGGGGAGCCGAAGGACTATTGAACAGAGAAGGGGCACACTTCCTGGGTGGGACAAGCATGTGGGGAATGAGGGACTCTAGGCTGTTAGTTTGAGTTGGCACCTATGACAAAGTCTTTCTTATTGTCTATGAACCATTAGCCTGGTTAGGAATCCCTTTACCCGAGTGGAGTTTAGTCCCAGCTCAGGGGTGACCCACTGCTGAGAGTGATGAGTAGTGTAGTCTAAGGCTGGGAAGTTCATGGAAGGTCTGTACGCAGTTGGTGATATTCTTACCAAGATAAGTGTCAACTGTGTGATAAATTTACATGCTACATTATTATTTACGTGTTTAGTTTTATGGGTTTATCCTATGCATGGTTATAACTATCTGTATGTTTATGGGTATTTCCTGTATACGCTGCATGTCTATGTTTACTGTTATTTCAGTATGAATTCGTGTTTTTACATAATATATTTGTCAATTTACATTTTATATATGAAGTTCCGCAAGAGTTTTGTGTGTATATGTTTTAATTGCATGTAGTTTGTAAAATTTATGTGGCACAACTCAGTTTGTAGGCTTGGTATGTTATAGTATGTTCCGCAAAGAGAAATAGAGATTTCTCTCGCGTATCGTGGCTTGACCATGGGTGGCCAAGGATGTTACAATATGGTATCATAGCTTCAGTTTTCAACACCGAGCTTGGATGGGCTGAGCAAGTTGAGTTGAAGCGAAATTACCAAGAGGATTTATTTCGAAGTGGCCAAATTTCAATTTTTAGAGCGTCCATGGTAAAATTTAGAACCAACGATGTGGAATTGGGAAAAGGCCCAATTTATGTTGTTAAATTCGTGGAAAATTGAGAAATTCGGCCAAGTGATGAGATATTCCCGATTTAATATCTATTCTAGCAAATTCGGATCTAGAATGGGTCTAATTTGAAGTTACAGTGAAGCCATGACAGATGGAGCGAGTTTAGTGGTTAAAATTCTCAATTCACGAATTGATTTTTGGTAAATTTGTTCCATAAATGTCAACTTACAACGATTTGTTGTTGCATAGGTTGAAATGGTGTTATCGGGGTGAAATTGAACAAATTTCATCGTTGCAGAATGTCTATGGTAAATTGGGGAAAACGTTAAGCAAAAGCCCCAATTTCTGCAACAGAATTCACAAGGAATTGATGTGCATAAAAATGAGTGTGCGCACTAAAAATGCAGGATGTGCAGCAAAAAGCTTGTGATATGTAAAATTGGGCACTGCATAGAAAATTATTGGCGTGTTGGTGCGCGTGCTAAAGTTTGGCGCCGCGCGAAAAAATGTTGGTGTGCGGTTCCGCACGCTAAATTTTGGCGCCGCGTGGAAAAATGTTGGTGTGCAGGTGCACGCACTAAATTCAGCATTGTGCGGTGTGAATACACATAATATGGTGTGCGCGGTGTGCACACACATAATAATGGCGCACGTGGTGTGTGCAGTATTGACACTACACATAGGAGTTTGGTTGCTCAGTGTGCAATGTGGGTAAATTTTGTCACACGACAATTTAGTTAATGGTGCATGGTAGGGGCGTACTAAACTTTGGCATGGTGCAGTGCATAGAGTGAAATGTGCACGTAATATCAGCGCGCGATACAAAAAATATGCGCGGTGGATATTGGCGCGCAACACAAAAGTAGTGCGTGCTAGTTATTGGCGCGACAAAGAAGTGATGCACAATGGTTATAGGTGTACGGAGAACGATTTACCTTGTGGTGTTGTTGCACATGCTAAATATGGTTTTACAGGTTGAAATTTGTGTGCGCGAAGTTGTTTGGAGGGTGAATAACAATAGAAAACGAGTGATTTTCTGCGACGCTTTATATCATTTGAACCCCATCTTTTTGCAGCGCATTTTTGAGGGCCTTAACAACGTTTTTAGCTACTCAAAAACCATGATATCCTGGAGAGAGATTTCTAATGGTGTAAACTGTTCGTCAAATGGAGATTTTATGAGAAAGTTACATCACAAACAATGGAGGTTAAATTTTAAGACCCATCTAACTTCCAAAAGCCATAAATTTATGCTTTGGAATCAGATTGAGGCACAAGAGCAGTCAATGGAAAGCTATCGAACCATAGAATAAATTCCGAGAGCTGAATTGAATTTCTGGGCAGGTTAAAAATGTTTAAAATGGAAAAGAAGGTACCTGTAGCATTCTAGACCAAAAACACAAATTGGTCTAGAACTTCAACAGACTGTAACTAGCAGCCCAGAACCCAGAAAGAGCTGAAATTTGGACAAAATGTCCATAATAGATATATGAGGAAACCCAATTGAGATCCTATGAAAATTCCAATGGATTAGGTGTGAAATTGCATAATTATAATGCATAGTTGCGCCAAGTTGAAAAACGAACAAAAAAATAAAATTAATGAGCAAATTTCAAATAGCCATAACTTTCTGCTCAAGACTCGGAATTGAGCATGGGAGAAGGCGTTGTAAAGGTCTCAGATAGTGGAATATAATTATCCACCCAAAAAATTGATCTGGGCATTCAATTTTCCAGGAAATCAGAAGAAATATTTCTGATATATTATTGAACCAGAATGGTTCATATTTTCATGAAATTGTTGAAACAATTAGCCTGACATGTTTTGTTGGCTGCACATTTTGCAGAGTTAACAACAACTAGATCAAATTAGGATCAACACATAGTCCATACGAATGAAAGAGGCACAGGGGAATTACATCTAGGAAGATGAAATTAGAGGGATGAATGTCCATTTGGGCATTGAAGGAACAAACTCCAATGGACATGGAGAAGGGAGGGATGAAAACATGAATATGGTAGAGACCATTAAAAATTTGCAGAAGGAATTCCAAAGCCATAAAGATGATAATGAAAGGCTTATGAGATCCAAGGGGCAACATGAAGACTTCAACATGAAGTTAATGCATAGATTGAACATAATAGAAAATAAATTGGATAAGGAGAGTGGCTGAAGCAAATCAGGAAGTCACAAGTCTCCTAATGAGAAAAGAAGAACAAGGAGTGTTAGAAGACATCACCACCACTCCCTAAGGCATTCCAATAAGAGAGAACACAACAGCTCAAGTCCATCCCTTTTCAAGAAGCATAAGAGTTCTAGGGTGGATAAAATGCAAGGAGAAATGAACAAAATCAAACCTCTTACATTTGATGGTGAGCACAAGAAGGATGAAGATGCAGAGACATGGCTGCTAAGCACGAGAAAGTATTTTATGTTGGTTGTGGAGCTTGATTATCTTCCTGATTCAGAGGTTTTTTACATTCAGCTGTGTTTATACCCCATGAAGTATTTACACCCCAGAAGTATGTACACTCTTCCACGCGGGGGAGTGCAGAGGGGGGGTACCGCCTTTGCGGGGTCCGGGGGGGCAATCCCCCCGGCTGGGGGGTCTGGGGGCAAGCAGGCCCCTGAAGGAAAAATTGCCTTGTAAATGTATATTGTAATTTCATTGTAAATCTGGACCGTTCATTATAAGGTCGTATATCTAACGGTAGAGATTATGTTAGGGTTTTTTTCCCTAGAAGGCAACCCTCTTTTATGAGGGAAATGTATTGCGGCTATGGTTGATGGCGAATATTGTATTATGAGAGAGGAGACTGTGAGAGAAAGAAGAGGAAGTTACAACGGGTTTTGTTATAGGTTGTATCCCTTCATTTGCTGGATAATAATAAAGGAAGGACCTGCCAATTTCTCTGGTGGACGTAGCCCACACTGGGTGAACCATGTTATAAATCTGTGTCTCTCTTGTATTGTGTATATTCTGTGTTTTGTTTCCACATTTGTTTTATTTTATTGCTCCACGGTCCTATTTTTCTAACAATTGGTATCATAGCGAAAGGTAACTAGCAGGAAAAGAGGGTTCCTGGTTCGAGTGGGAGCAATGTCGGAAGATGGAAAGTTTAGGGTCGAGAAATTTAACGGCCAAAACTACCAGTTATGGAAGATGCAGATGGAAGATTATTTATATCAGAAGGATCTATTCCTACCATTGGGTGGAGTAGAAAAGAAGCCAACGGCCATGAAGGATGAAGAATGGGAGATTCTTGACAGAAAGGCTCTAGGAACGATATGACTGAGCCTGGCAGCATCAACGACTTTCAATATTTTCAAAGAAAAGACAACAAAGGGTTTGATGGATGCATTAGCCAAATTGTATGAAAAACCCTCGGCATCCAATAAGGTATTTCTAATGAAGAGATTATTTAATATGAAGATGTCAGAAGGTGGGTCTATTGTAGATCATTTAAATGAATTTAATACGGTTACTAATCAACTAAGTTCTGTAAA
>ML794808.1:91502-129671 GCA_009831015.1 Picea engelmannii | reverse complement strand
ACAAGGCTAGACTTGTTGTAAAGGGGTTTGCACAAAAGAAATGTATAGATTTTGATGAAATATTTTCTCCTGTTGTTAAAATGACTTCAATTAGGACTATTTTAAGTCTTGTGGCAGTAGAAGATTTGCATCTTGAACATTTATATGTAAAAACAACTTTTCTCCATGGGGATTTGGAGGAAGAGATTTATATGCAATAACCATAGGGGTATGAGGTCAAAGGGAAGGAGAATTTGGTATGCAGGTTGAAGAAGAGCTTGTATGGCCTAAAGAAAGCTCCAAGGTAGTGGTATTTGAAGTTTGTCAGGTTTATGACATAACAAGGTTATAGTAGATGTCATTCTGATCACTGTGTTTATTTTAAAAAGCTAGAAAATGGAAGCTATATTATCTTGCTATTGTATGTAGATGACATGCTTGTTGCAGGGTCTAATATGCAGGATATAAATATGCTCAAGAAGAAATTATCCAATTCATTTGCGATGAAGGATTTGGGTGTTGCAAAGAAAATCCTTGGCATGATAATAACAAGAGACAGAAAAAATCACAAATTGACATTGTCTCAGGGTGAGTACACAGAGAAGGTGTTGGAGAGGTTTAGAATGCAGAATGCAAAACCAGTTAGTACACCTTTGGCTAGACATTTCAAATTAACTAAGGAAATGTGTCCCAATACATAGGAGGAGATAGAATACATGTCCAGGGTCCTTTATTCATCAACAATTGGCAGCTTGATGTATGCAATGGTTTGCACAAGACCATATATTGCACATGCAGTGGGAGTTGTGAGAAGGTATATGAACAATCCACATAAAGAACATTGGGAGGCATTAAAGTGGATTCTCAGGTATTTGAGAGGTACTACTACTCATGCATTATGTTTTGGAGGTTCAAGCACTTTTCTACAGGGATATGTTGATTCAGATATGGAAGGTGATAAAGATAGCAGGAGGAGCACCAGAGGGTATGTTTTTACTATAGGTGGAACAACAGTAAGTTGGATCTTGAAACTACAAAAGGTTGTTTCACTTTCAACAACAGAGGCAGAGTATGTTGCTTCTACAGAGGCTAGTAAAGAGATGATTTGGTTACAAAGGTTTATGGAGGAATTGGGAAAGAAGCAGGAGAATAACAGGTTGTACTGTGATAGTGAGAGTGGAATTCATCTTGCAAAGAACTCAACCTTTCATTTGAAGACTAAACATATACAGTTGATGTACCACTTCATACGATCTGCCTTGGAAGATGGACATTTGAAGTTGGAAAAGATACACACTAGCCATAATCTTGCAGACATGTTAACAAAGGGAGTAACCAAAGAGAAATTGAGTTCCTGCTCAGTTTCATGTGGTCTTCAAGAATGAATATGAAGATGATAAATTTTCCAGGTCCAAGAAGGTTCAGAGTCCAGCATATACAATAGCGGTGGAGTTGTTGAGATCGGTCTCCAAGTGGGAGATTGTTGGTTGTGGAGCCTGATTATCTTCCTGATTAAGAGGTTTTTTACATTCAACCGTGTTTATACCCCATGAACTATTTACACCCCAGAAGTATGTACACTCTTCCACGTGGGGGAGTGCAGAGTGGGGGTACCCCCTCTGCGGGGTCCGAGGGGGCTATCCCCCTGGCTGGGGGCAAGCGGGGGTTCGGGGGCAATGCCCCCGAAGGAAAAATTGCCTTGTAAATGTATATTGTAATTTCATTGTAAATCTGAACCGTTCATTATAAGGTCGCAGATCTAATGGTAGAGATTATGTTAGGGTTTTTTTCCCTAAAAGGAAACCTCTTTTATGAGGGAAATGTATTGCGGCTATGGTTGATGGCGAATATTGTATTCTGAGAGAGGAGACTGTGAAAGAAAGAAGAGGAAGTTACAGTGGGTTTTGCTGTAGGTTGTATCCCTTCATTTTCTGGATAATAATAAAGGAAGGATTTGGCAATTTCACTGGTGGACATAGCCCACACTGGGTGAACCACGTAAATCTGTGTCTCTTTTGTATTGTGTATCTTCTGTGTTTTGTTTCCGCATTTGTTTTATTTTATTGCTTCGCGGTTCTGTTTTTCTAACATTTTCAATTGCATAATTATTCATCTCATGCAAAAGGAATAATTTCCATCTATCAACTCAAGGGAAAGGCATTCATGTGGTGGGATCAACTTGTGCAGGTGCAACAGATTAAAGAGAAAAGTGTGACTTGGAGGGAATTCAAGAAGTATTTTGAGAATAAATACTTGACTAAAATATACCATGATAAGAAAATGAAAGAGTTATTTGAACTCAATCTTGGGAGCATGAAAATAGATGAATATCAGAGAAGGTTTTTAGAACTGCTGAAGTATGTCTCTTTCATCAAGGATGATACAATTAAGATTCAAAGGTATTTGAGTGGATTTCCATCATTCATCAGTGACAAAATACAGTATGATGATCCAAAGACATTGGAGGAGACCATAAGGCGAGATAAATGCCTATATGATCAACAAAAATCAAGGCCAACTTTCCAAAAATCTTGGGAAGACAAAAATAAATTCAAGGTGGATCAGAGGAAGAAGGGATCTAAACCACCATTCTTAAAAAATAATACTCAGGGACAACCAACTTCTAGAGAACTCAGAACAATTGAGACAGGGGGTCAAAGGCCAAGGAAGCCACCTATTCAATGTTGGTGTTGTAAAGGATATCACATGTTCAGAGATTGTCCTCACAAAGGTGAAAAAGTGAGGACTGTTCACAATGTACAACAAGGTGAAACAATGGAGGACATGGGCAGAAATGTACCAAGGATCTATGCAGCCCTGGACAACAAGCAAGTAGAGTATCAATAACACATGATTGAAGTGGAAGGTATGATCAACAACGAAACCTTTGCTATTTTAATTAATTCATGAGCTACTCATAGTTATATAGATCCTAAGATGGTGGAAAGTTTGCATTTTCCAAGAAGAAATCATCATAAATCTTGGTTGGTGTAGATGGATACCAGAGCCAAAATAAAAGTTAATGAGATGGTTAAGTAATGTTTTATGGACATGAATGGGTTGAACACCAGGGAATATTTGAACATCTTGCCTTTAGGTTCTTATGATTGCCTAATTGGGATGGATTGGTTGGATCAACATCATGCTATCCTAGACTTTCATAACAAGGCATTTACTTGCTTGGATGAGGATGAGAATCTAATGAGAGTGCAGGGAATTCCCAGGGCTGTAACCATCAGATAAATTTTAGTATTGCACTTGAAGAGATATTACAGAAAAGGGTGCCAAATATTTGCAACTCAAATGGAAGAGACACCTAAAGATAAGGTGCCAAGTTTGGAAGATTATGTAGTCCTGGAAGATTTTGAAGATGTGTTCAAGGAGATACCAGGACTACCCCCAAAGAGAGATGGAGCATGAGGATCATTTGAGGATGGTGTTGCAAGTATTAAGGGAGCATCAGTTGTATGCCCTAGTCTTGTTCGTGAAGAAGAAAGATGGAGCATGAGCATCATTTGAGGATGGTGTTGCAAGTATTAAGGGAGCATCAGTTGTATGCCAAATTGAGAAAGGTTCATTTTATCAGAAGAAAATTCATTATTTGGGTCATATCATTTCAAAGGATGGGATAACAATGGATCCTGAGAAGATAGAATCCATTAGAGAATGGTCAACGCCAAAGAATGTGACAGAGGTCAGATCATTCATGGGCCTTGCAGGCTACTATAGGAGATTTATTGAAGGATTCTCAAAGATTGCACACCCAATCACTTCCTTGCAAAGAAAGGGTGTGAAGTTCCAATGGACATCAGATTGTGAGAAGGGTTTCCAACACTTGAAGAAATTGTTAACAAGTGCTCCAATACTAAGGATTGCAGACCCAAATGAAGACTTCATTGTATGCACAGATACATGTAAATATGGACTTGGTGGAGTCCTCAGTCAAAATTGGTCTGTTATATGTTATGAATCAAGGAAGTTGAAAGAGAATGAAAGAAACTATGCCAATCATGATTTGGAGTTGGCAGCCATAGTGCATGCCTTGAGGAAATGGAGCAGTACCTCATGGGGAAAAGGTTTGAGCTAAGAACAAACCATAATAGTTTGAAATATTTATTTGATCAACCAACTCTAAATGCTAGGCAAAGCAGATGGTTAGAATTTCTAAATGAATATGACTTTGATATAAAGCATATCAAGGGGAAAGAGAACAAAGTGGCTGATGCACTCAGCAGAAGAGTGCATGAGTTGCATGCTACAACCATTAGCATGTACCAATCATATTTGAAGGACATAATTATACAGGTTTCCAAATTAGATTTTCATTACAAGGAGTTAGTGGAAAAATTACAAGGTAATTTGCAGCAGAAAATTGAAGAATACAAGCTATATAATGATGAAATTCTCATGTACAAGAGAATAATTTATGTACCAAATTCCCAGAAATTGAAAAATATGATATTGAGAGAAATGCATAATGTACCTTATGCTGGGCACCTAGGTTATCAGAAAACTATTGCAGCTGTGAAAATCCAATACTACTGGCCAGGCATGAAGAAAAAAGTTGCTGATTGTATTGCCAAATGTTTGGAATGTCAAAAGGTAAAGGCTGAGCATAAACACCCAACTAGTTCGCTACAACCATTAACCATTCCTGAGTGGAAATTGGAAGTTGTAACAATGGATTTCATCACCAAACTCCCCAGAACAAACAAACAACATGATTCTATCATGGTAGTGGTGGATAAGCTTACTAAAGTTGCCCATTTTATTCCAGTTAAACTCACTCACAAGGAAGCCAACGTTGCTGATGTTTATATGAGAGAAATTGCTAGATTACATGGCATACCCAAGACAATTGTGTCTGACAGAGATCCAAAATTTACCTCAAAATTTTGGAAAGGATTATTTAATGGATTTGGAACAAATTTGAATTTTAGTACAACTTATCATCCAGAATCAGATGGACAAACAAAGAGGCTGAATCAAGTGATTGAGGATATGTTGATGATGTATGTGATGGATAAACCATCAAAATGGGAAGACTACCTACACTTGGTATAGTTTTCTTATAACAATGTGTACCAAACATCTCTAAAGATGAGCCCATTTGAGGCACTTTATGGAAGAAAGTGCAACACACCAGTAAGCTAGGATAGCCCAGTAGATAGAGCAGTGGTTGGGCCATATTTGATTAGGGAAATGGAGGAGAAAATGATAAAAATAAAGCAAAATTTAAAGGCTTCCCAAGATAGGCAGAAAATCTATGCTGATAAGGGCAAAACTCGCAGGGAATTTAATGTGGGAGACCACATATTTTTGAAAGTGAAAGCCAACAAAAGTTCCCTGAAGTTGGGAAATTGTTCCAAGTTGGCAGCTTGCTATTGTGGGTTGTTTGAAATCCTAGAGAGGATTGGTCCAGTAGCTTATATGATTGCATTGCCTGCATCTATGTCCATTCATAATGTATTCCATGTATCATTGCTCAAGAAATATATACCTGATGCTAATCATGTTATTGATTGGAATGTGATTCAGGTGGAGCAAGAAGGCGCTTTTCAAGTGCATCCGGTACACATTCTGGACCAGAAAATCAAACAACTCCAGAATCGATCCATAGGGCTTGTAAAGGTCCTATGGACCTTGTACGATCCTAAAGATACTACTTGGGAGCATGAGGATGCAATGCGGGAAGAATACCAAGAGCGACTAAAGACGCCAATAATATCATTAATCCCCTCCAGCCAACCATCCTTCTTCCCTCCATCCATTGTCCATCGATCCATTCTTCTAGAATAGTCTCAGGATTCAGGGTATTCAGTCGCTACGCGCCTTGGTTCCTTGTCAGAATCGCTCTTCGCACCTATTTTCCGCATCGTAATTACGTATATAGAAGCAAATACTAAAACTGTGTGTCTAAGAAGGGTGTACACGGTGATGGTGTTATGTGGTGGTGGGGCTACAGGAAGGGTAAGGTTGGATGATCCCATCCTGATACCAGGTGAGAAGAGAAGGGTTAATAGCAGCAGTACCTACCTCCTAAGCGATTCATTAATCCAAGTGGTATAGTCTAGGTCTATAGGTAGACAGGTAGTGAGTAAAAACATAACTAAAGGGTCAGAAGGTTGTATCATGCGATCCATGCCATCCCATCCCATGTCGAGTCTAGCATCTTTTTGAGGATTTTTAAAAATTTTGTTGTATGTGTTTACATAATGCACTAAGGACAGTGCATAAATAAGGGGAGGGGATTTTAATATCCCTAGGCCGAACCCAATTGTAAATGTAAATGCAAATGTACTTAAGCTGGTGAGCTATTTGATATCATTTTTGTATGCACCTTTCATGGCATATTGTGTGCATGTACTGCGCAGTAAAATGATAAAGTGTGCACATTCCAGGATACTGCGTGCAACAACTTAAGTGCGCACGATTTTGAGGCCAGGGATCCTTTGTGCATATGTTGTGTTTTATAGGCCGGTGAGCCAATTTTGTGGTTATTAGGCTGGAGAGCCTAGATGTTAAAGGCCAGTGCACCTACTTTTGTATATATCTCATAATTAATATAAAATACGTCGCTGCGTGCAGACCAACCACGATAAAAGAGTATGGGGGAATAAACTCCACTAGTTAGGGAAAGGGAGGGATAAAATTTAAGGAAAAGGGCTAAGCTAGGGAGCTTAAGCCAAAAATGAATATTATATTAATATTTCTTAAAGTATAAAGTATGGATAATTATTTTATCCTAAGTTCCAAAGTTGGGGACAAGTAGGCCAAAGTAGCTCTCAACATGACAAGTGTCAGGTTGGGGACATGCATACCTATTGTTTGGACTTAGTTCATTTCCGAGCATTCTTTCCATCATTCCTTCTATCATAGAGGCATCCAATCAATCATCCATGAGAATTCACCCACCCATTGAGCTACGCTCCATACCTTCATGACTGTACCTAAACCTGTATCCATAACGATACCTGTTTGTGTAGCTGGCTAGCTTGGGAGATGGACTGAAGAAGCGGGTTGTCAGGTCCATGGGATATTGAAGAGGCAGGTTGTCAGACCTGTGAGAAATTTCTCTCTGGGTGAGAGAATTGATGGGGAATTGATTTCCTGAAGGTGCTAAACTGTAGTTACAGGGCTCTGAGACTTCTTGTCCAACCTGTTTCTAAAGCCCGGAAAGGAAGTGTGGTAGCCGAAGGACTGTTGAGTAGAGAAGGGGCACACTTCTTGGGTGAGACATGCATGTGGGGAATGAGGGACTGTAGTTTGTTAGTTTGAGTTACAACCTGTGACAGCATCTTTCCTGTTGTCTATGAACCATTAGCTTGGTTAGGAATCCCTTTACCCAGGTGGATTTTAGTCCCAGCTCGGGGGTGACCCACTGCTAAGAGTGATGAGCAGTGTGTTCTAAGGCTGGGAGGTTCATGGAAGGTCTGCACACATTTGGTGATATTTTTACCAAGATAAGTGTCAACTATGTGATAAATTTACATCCTGCATTATTATTTACGTGTTTAGTTTTATGGGTTTATCCTATGCGTGGTTATAACTGTCTGTATGTTTATGGGTATTTCCTGTATATGTTGCATGCCTATGTTTACTGTTATTTCAGTATAAATTCGTGTTTTTACATAATGTATTTTTATGTTTACGTTTTATATATGAAGTTCCACAAGAGTTCTATGTGTATATGTTTTAATTGCATGTAGTTCGTAAATTTTATGTGGCACAACTCAGTTTGTAGGCTGAGTATGTTACAGTATGTTCCACAGAGAGAAAGAAAGCGTTCTCTCATGTATTGTGGCCTAACCATGGGTGGATGGGGATGTTACAGGTGCCTACCAGTGTTATGTGCCTAACCCAGGTTGCGATCGAGAATAATCTTATTGATGTACACTGTCACATAGATCCACTTTATATTGGTCCGTGGCTATTTTGTTGTCATATTGTAGATCCATTGTTTACTTTTTCATGGCTACGGCCTAATTCAATCATGGAGGTATGGATCCACAATGTATCTTCGGTAGCCATATCCTTAGTCAGTACTTTCATGGATCCATAGTGTATTGGTCGACAACCATGCTTTGAGTTAGTTTACTCTGAGCATAGGTATTTCTGCCTCAGGGATGATACATATATACTGATACTATTTGATGTTTGTTTGCAGCTTCCACTAGGATGTCCTATTCTAGCATCCCTTGGCGTACATCTTTTGTAAAGTGTTTCGGCCATCAATTTCTCTTCTGACCTCACACTTTAGGGGGAATCTCTTACACACCAAAATGTTACACTTAAGTATCACACCTATCTACACCTAAGTGTCACAAGTGTCGTAAAGTGCCATATGCACCTTACTAAGTGTTGCATGCACTTGGTCAAGTGTCATATGCACTTTAATAAGTGTCACAACACCTTGACACCTTGAAAGAACATTTTTCACAATCGCTAGTCAATGTGGAGGATAAATTTATCATATGAAGGTCAAAATAATATGTTCACATGTATTATTCATTATTGTTAAATAATAATAATAATTTAGTGTGAGAATCCACCTCACATTTAGTTTCCTAATCTTAAGGAGAAGTTGAGAGTCTCATGGATGGTTGAGAGATTTTCTCAAACCAAAATCCTAATTTGGTGGATCTTGAGAGATATTTTCTCCCTAAAATCCTTGAGAGATATTTTCTCCTTAAAAAACTTGGAGATCCCAATTTAGTGGATCTAGTGAGTGATCTTCACCATGGTGGTTAAGCCTCCAAATCCTATATAATGAGGACATTCCAAGGTGAGAGGGGTGGAGGAATCCATTGAAGCTTCATCGTTTTGATATCAAGATATTCATGCAAGGGCTGGATAAGAGAATCACGGTGAAAGATCTGCATCACATCATGGATGTAAGCCTTTCTTGTTTCTCTTAATAATTATAGCCTGGCCTATTCCCATACTTTTGTCTCTTTTAAAGTTTACATACAAATATCATGTTTGTTTCATGTAGTTGTATTTTCTTTTATCTAACCTTGTCCAAGTAGTATAAGAGGAAGATACTTCTGTTTAAGTGCAGGAAGATCGTGTTTGAGCTAGGACTAGATATGATGCTGGAGCAACAAGGAGCAACAAGGAAAACCTTTGAAAAAGGTGCACTCTGATTTCCTTTTCCATCTTCTCATTTTCATGTGTGAATAGACAAGAGAAAGGGATGTTAGTGTCCACTTGATCTATTCTTTCTAGGATGAAGAAAAGTCAGCTAAGGGGAGATTAACCTGTCGAAAAGGTAATATTTCTCACAACACCATGTATATGGAGCAATGAACCCTTGTCATCACTCATTTCTTAGTTATGAGGGAGCGATATCATTGCTCTGTTCTCAGTGTTATGGAAGTGATGAAGAGGTTACAACTATGCCACCTTTTTCTAAGGGAAAGATCCAAGAAGATTAAGTTTGTTTGGGTCAAGGATTCAAGTCATATCTCTTAGCTCCATCTTAGGAAAACTCAATATTCATTTGATAATCCAAATCCCAACTTATGGAGATAAATTCTCAACCATATTCCCAAAATATCTCAAGGTTGTTATGCCTCAAACTCCTATTTAATGGAGGTCATTCTTAGGTAAAAGGGACGAGAATTGAGAGCATCATACTTATGATTGTGTGAGAACTAAGGGGATGGAAAGGAGAGCTTGAAGGAGTTGTTGCAACACCAAACTCAATATTGTAAGTTCTTCCATTTTGTTGGCTTTCCATTAATACACAACTTGGCCTATTCCTGTCATGTCTATGCGTTCAAGTGTATGCATGTCTATTGTTGTAAATTCATCATAGATAGATCTATTTTCACTTAACAATATAGTGTGGAAGAAAGAGGCTTCTCTTTGTTCTTTGCAGGTCATTTATTTTTCCTAGGAGCTTGGACATCAAGGTCAAAGGTTGGAGTAGTGAGGACAACCGTCATGAAAAGGTAGGTCATCCATCTCTTCCTTCTCATTATAATTGTCGAAATAGGTCTAAGAGGAAAGTAGTTCACCATTTGTTCTCTTCTGTCTTGGATCAAGAGGGGTCTTGATCCAAGGGGAGTTTCACCTATCCACACGGGGGACTTTACCATAAAAAGAATCCACAGACTATCATAGACAGATGATCAACCTTGTGAAGTATATCAACAAATCAATACTTTTTGGTTCTCCTTATTGCCACCTTTAGTAGGATCCTTCTATCAACAATACGTTCTTAGCACTTATGTATCTTAGAGATGAATGAAATGGTAAATTAATATCACTTAATAAGAAAAATAATACCTTATTAGATTTGTTCTCTCTATCACTCTCCTTCTCTTGTCCCTTGAAATCTTCTTTTGTTATTCCAAAAAGTAGTTTGAGAAGTTCAACTACTTTTAGTTAATGGGGACAACTTATAATTTAGATAATAATAATAATTAATGATAAGGATAAAATCAATACTAACTAATAGGTGGGGACCCCCTAATGACCTTTTGAAGTTTAAACATATCCCCCTTGGTTCTCCTTAAAAATAGACACAAATTAATGTCATCCAACATCGATTTAATTATCAACATAACACATATCCAATCAACTCATAGAAATACTTATAAACATCCTTGTGACTCTCGAATGATAAATATATTTATTAAAAATACATATATCATATTGTTGTCTAAGTCAAAAGGCTGCCATAAACATGTCAAAATAAATATACCATTAGCTACCCCAAAAACAATACTGCTATGAAAATATCTAGAAATGATGAATAATCAACCTGTCCAAAGCATACCACTGTCCATAAAATAATAACCAAAACTGTTCACAATAGTAAAATCATCACAATAGCACTATAAAATCAAAATTCATATTTTTTATGTGAGGCAACTTGCCTCTGTTTACTTTCCCATGGCTTTATGAATTCCAAATATTCATTAACATGTGCTTTAACTCTTGCCCCCTAGGCTTCCAAATGCATGTCCTCAAAGGAAATGTGTTTACTTTCATTTTTTGGATGCTTGGCATGAGAGGTGACTGAATGTGAGGAAGTTACTGATTTATCATAGTTGACAGACTGGGTAGGTCATTTGCCTTTACTAGGCTTGGGATCTTGAATTTGAGATTTAAGCTTTTTAATGGTTGAGTAGAATGGGCATGATAAGATTATGATGTAATATGGAGGGAATATCACTTTGGAGGAGGTGGAGAATGGAAATGAATTTGTGGGCCATCCTTGGGATTGATGCTAAGAAGGATTAACGACATCATTCCAACCATAATCGACTGGAATCTCAGGAGGTAATGAAACATGTGGTTGTACAAGAATACCATAAATTCTTGGATGAGGTTGAAGGGGAGGTCTTTCAGTTGGAGGACGTGGTTGGAAGGCCCTTTGCCCTGCTAGGTTTAAGAAACCATTTTGTAGGAGCTGATTCAATTTTTTTAAATCAACATCAAAATGGATAGAGAAGCAAAGTCTTTTGTTACCCCAAAAATCAGTAGGCTCCTTCCTCTTCCCTTGTTTCCTTTGCCACCACTTCCTCTACCGAAAGAAAATCATCTATAAGTACAAGGTAAAGTTAGAGCATGAATACAATAACTAATAAGCATAAAATGCCATTTGCATAAAATAAATTAGAAAGAGCTCTATTGACAACAAACAAACATGCAAGTAATAAAGGACATACAAGGAAAGTCAACTCAAAAATCAATTCTACCCTTAAACTCTTTTCCGTCACATAAGCCATTGTTATTTAAGAACATGGGAGAATCAATGTATTTAAGGAATATGATGGGGTTTTTAATGTGTGAAAAGTGATATAATTACAAGGAAAGGTGATGGCACATGTTCAAAACAATTTATCATCAAACATTTGCAAAATGAAACTATATGTCAACAACTTCTTCATTCATGCCCTACCAAGTCTATATTTTCCACTGTTAATCCCTTAATATCAAGAAGTAAATTATACATCAGGGGGAATATTTTGAAATAAAAGGGAAGGTGCTATGAATGACTCATGAAAAATGAAAATATGGAGGGAATTGACCCTAAGAAAAATTAACACTAGATTTGTTAAACATAACCAACCTATAACATAATCCTTCAAAGTATGACCATAATCATATACATATGTTGATCATAATATATTCTTGTTCCCAATATCAATATCAATTCAACAAGAATTATTTAATTTCAAACAATAGGAGGAAATAAATGATATATGAATATGTGAATGAAGGAATAGCTTATGAAAAGTGACAATATGAGGGAATTGATCTTGTGTATAAGAAATAAAATATTTCATTTGCATTTCATTCTTATTCCAATACCCAAAACCACAAAAAACCTTGTCTAAGACTTGTAATATATGCTAGCTTCCATCCATAATGTTTGTGTCAATATTCATCTTAATAAACATTGAAATGCAATCGACCAGGCTGAGTTTGTCCTTCAAACAAAATGTGTTTGTCTTCGAACCATTCTTATTTATAACAAGAAGTAAATCAATGCAACTTATACCACCACAAAAGAAAACAACATTTGAGAACCGAAACTGGGTTTAGGCACTCCAAGTAGATTTTTCAACATAACTCTTGAACTCCAAAATATCATTAAGATATTCATTTTGTTGTAGCCTATTCTTTAAAATTTTGATTTCAGAACATGGAGTATTCATTTCTACAATAATTTAATATTAAATGGAGCCAATCAATGTGCTTCAACTCTAGTCACTTTCCATTTATAACTAAAAGTTGAACGCTATGTTAAAGAGCATTAGGGTTTCTAATAAAATTATTTTAGTTCTTATTTAACATCCACCAAACAGAACCAAGATATGTTTCTTTAAATTGCATGGTTTTTAAATGGGACTGAATGTGTCCCATTTGTTTGAAAAATGCTTGACCCAAGACAATATTTGCAAGAAAATAAAACTGAAGGTGCAACCTCGATGAAGGTACAAGAAACCCATGAATCCTGGTTTCAACAAAGGGTATTTACAAGCTTCTTGAAACGTGACATGTTATGTATAAATGCAACCATAGGATTTCCTATTATGCAGTGGTATTATGGAGTGTAAAAAGCGAATAAGGTGACTTCAAGGAAACATATGTCGTGGAAATAACAGGCAGAAGTTTGAACTTCAACATTCATAAAAAAAATATGTCAAAGAAGAAAACCCTTGAGGCCCATTTTAAGACCAGTGTAAAACATATTGAAAAGAGAAGCAAGACTTCACATTATTTTTTCTTTGGATAGAAACGAATCCGTGGATTGATCAGTAGGAACTTTGAAATAGTTCACGTGAACATATCATTTCCAAATAGGAAAAACACCAAATAACAAGCCCAAAAACAAAGAAACACACTCATTTACAGTCATACAAAGCTTTTTCTAAATTACCATTGCAAATTTTGACATGTATTTGATGGGTATAGGATATAGTCACATATCTTCTCCAGAAGCTTTCATTTTGCTTGGAAAAGACTAGTTTTAGTGTCAAAACAACCACGATCAAGGATTAGACACATAAATTTCTCCAGAGCTTGTTTCCAAAACCATCAAAATGAAAATGCCAGAATGTTCAAGGGTGGTAACCTCAATGAAAAATCCCGAGTCTCATGCATTTAATGCATGGAACCTCACGTCGCCTCAACATTAGCTCTTTTCCTAAATCATACTTCTACTAATCAACCACAACAAATAGAAATATAACTTACCATGCCACATATGCAACAATTCATGCACTTTAATATCCATATCAACCAAGTTTTAATTCTATTTGGAACAACATCCAAATCAACATCGTTCTCAATTAACCCACATTTATTGCCAACCCGATGATGCAATGCTGTATATGTATTGCAGTAAATACTTAAGGAAATGTTCGAATGAAAACAATATGCCATATGAAATCAAAACAATATACCATATGCATAATGTTGGAAAGAATCTCCAACTTTTAAACTTCATCATGCCACCTTTCAATATAGCGAAGACATAGTATATATGAGAGCCCAACACTATCATACAACATGTAAGGTTGTGTTATGTCATTCAAGTACCATTTCATGTTGGATTGTTGTGATATATTGACCAAATTTTAAAATTAAAGACCACCATATCAATTTGAACTTGCATTTTCTATGAGAAATTTAATATGATACCCACCTTTTGAAAACATCAACCATTAGCACACATTTTGATAGGATGACCATGCATTTTTTTCCATTCTTTTTGTTATTATAACTAATAACATGGAAAACAATTATACATTTTTCAATCCCCATATATTGGAGAAACCCCAATGGATAGTCAATATGCAACAAGATACCTCCAATAAACTGTAGTAAAATCAAATTCTATCATTAACTCTTATAACAAGGGGACTGCCAATTTTATTTCTTTTGCTAGGGGGTCCCACCTTTAGTTAAGTATTTATAAATAATAGATAATAAAAAATTCAAAAAATAGTGCCTTGCAATCATTTGCAGGCTTGATGGCTTAGTTGGTGATTTTATGAGTCAACATCTGGTGACTCCACAGGATAGACAATTTTTGAATTTGCTAGAACCGAGAATTTTTGGTTTTTCTTGTGTCAAATTTATAGAACTATAAATTTTTCTCTGATATACTCTTGCAGAAAACAATATGGAGGAGAGAATAAGAAATAAGAAGCAAGAATAACTATCACTTCATGGATTAGAAAAAATTCCGTAGGTTTTGCAATTGCTACATAAGTAGTATTACAAACCCAAGAACATCATCTATCTCTTCCTGCTCTCATATATTTTGCAATTTCAATATAATGTGTAGTTGACATGACAAAAAAAATGGACTTACAAATAAAGCAAACAAAATGTTGAAATAGAATTGAATCAAAATTGATAAAGAAAGGAAAACCAACTATGAAAATATATATAGGAAGCATTTAAAATAATCGATCAAAACAGGATGTTCAAACCCATGTGAACAACACGGACAGTCTGGCTCAGCATAATGCTTCAGATGTGAGCCATTAGTTGTAAATGAAAATAGTCTCTTTTCCTTGTCCTTCAATAAATAATATTTATTACCTATGACATAGGCGACTTTATATGGACCCAACCACAACTTTTGAAACTTAGAGTGTTTTCCCTTTCGGCATGTGTGGCATTCCAAAGTAAGACTTTGCCATCAACTATGAAAATAACAAATTTACCCTTTTTATCAAAATACCTTTTTAGTGTTTACTGCCTTCTTTTTAAATTTTCTAAAGCATGTTTTCTTTGTTCCTCTAGGGAAAGAAAAGAATTAATTCTTTGTGAAATATTTGATGAATTTAATTATTCAACTTTAATGCCAACCTAAGTGAGGTAAGTTCCAATTCTATGGGCATGATGGCTTCTTGGACATATAACAGTTGGAATAGGGTATGGCCAATGCTATACTTGGTGGTGGTTCTATCTTCCCAAAGAGCGTAAATAAGTAGCGTATGCCATTGATGGGGCTTATCATCTATTATTCTCTTCAAAATTTTGATCACATTCTTAATAGTAGACTCAACTTGCCTATTTCCTTGTGGATAATAGGTAGAAGAAGTGAAGTGTTTCACACCAAAGTTTCTAAGAAATTGAGTGAATTTCAAAGAAATAAATGCCGAACCATTATCTAAAACAATTTCAAGAGGAAGACCAAAACGAGAGAAAATGTTTGATTCCAAAAAGGATATTACCTATTCATCTTGTGCATGTTTAAGTGGTACAACTTCATTACATTTGGTGAAGTAGTCTGTAGTTGTGAGTATGAAAATGTGTCTTACAAAAGATGGAGGATTTATGGGACCAATGAAATCTAAACCCCATTTAGCAAATGGAAAATCAATAAGAACAAGTTGTAGAGGCATAGCAGAAAATTGACCCATGCCAATGAGTTTTTGACATTTATCATAGGCCCTTATAAACTTGAAAGAATAAAAAAGATAAAAGGCCAATAATGCCATGTTCTTAGAATTTTGAAGGCAATAGTCCTTGCTGAAAAATGACCACCAATATGTAAATTTGAGTCTGGTGATCCATGTATTTGTTTCAATATTTTTTGGGCTGTAATATCATCAATACATTGTAATAACAACCCATCAATAGATCTTCGAAATAAAGAATTTCCCAAAATTATATATTTGGAGGCTTCAAGATGTAACCTACTTTGTTGATGAGATTATAATTAATCATGACATTTTTGATATTGTAAGTAATAAATCATGTCTTATACCAAGGATTCTAAGCGAGGTCAAGATTTTGAATTTTGATAAAGAAAAGTGTTGATAAGGCATTTTCATTATTTTTAAAAGAGTCACTTGGTTCAGGATGTTGAGCCAAGTGAAGTGCTAAGTCACATCCCTTAATAGTATTATAAGTAGTAATCATTAATCATGTTCTTGAATCTTTGCAAGCCAGTGCATGAGTTTTCTAGAAAGGTGAGTTTGTGAAAGCAAAAAATTGTCAGCAAGTAAAGGGACTTTTACCTGTGTGTGCTTGCCAAGGATGAAGTGGAGAAATTTCTCTATAACCTTAACAAGAGTGAAATAATGTTTTTCAATAAAAGAATATTTTATCTTATCATCAATTAATATCTGACTCATTTAGGCTACATGTTGTTCATTATTTTTATCATCTTTTTGCAGAGGACAACAAAAATTGCCTCTTATGTTGAGTTTGTATAAATTATGAATTATTTATTGAAATACGACTTCGCCAAAACTAGAGTTGAACTTATTGCCTTCTTACCTCCTAGAAAATCATTTTTGACATCTTCCCTCCAAGAGAAAGATTGATCCTGTTTCAGCATGTTATGAATAGGTTTAACCATCACAGTGAAATTTTGAACAAATCTTCTAAACATATTTATCCTACCATGAAAGATTTGATTTCCTTTTTAGGATTTAAAGACATACCAAATTTTCTACATCGTAAAAAGACTTGCTTAAGATGAACAAAATGATTTGATCGGTTTTTTTAATAAACAATTAAATCATCAAGATATAATTGGATAATATTACCAATGAGATGATCGAAAGCTATTTGCATAGCTCTTTGGAAAGTGGAACTTGCATTAGCTAAGACAAAAGGTATACGTTCATAAGTAAAATTGCCCCAACGAGTAGTAAATGTGGTTTTGTATTTATCATTCCTCCTAACTCTGATTTGATTATAACTGGAAAAACCATTGAGTAAGGACATCATTTGAGATCCAACAAATTGCTGCAAAATTAATTCCATATTAAGGAGGGGGAATTATCTTTGATAGTAGCTCTGTTTAGTGCACGAAAATCCACACATAATCTGATTTCTCCAGAATTCTTTCTTACATGAACAAAATTAGATGCCCATTCCAAATATTTAACTGGGAATATAATATGAGCATTCAACAATTTTTCCACTTCCTTTATAATGGTAGCTTCAAGTGCAGGATTAATAGGTCTCTATTTCTGCCTAACTGGTTTTGCTTCTTCCTTGATTGGAATATCATGCTGGATAATACTAGGATTGAAACCACAAATATCCTCATAGGACCAAGAAAAAAAATCCTTAAACTCACATAATAAATCCATGAATTTAGCCTTTTCTTCTTCGGAACATTGAGCTCCAACTTTTAAAACTTTTGGTTGTTCAGTAGTTCTAATGTTCAAGGGAATTAGATCCCCTATTTTTCACTTTGAATCATCTTATTTCTTATCATTATGGATGCCAACATCACTCATTGAAAATGAGTTCTTGAGAGGAGTCAATCCTTTAGGAAATTTATTATATTCAATAGAAATTATTTCCTTAGGATTATAGAGCTCATTTTGCAAGAAAACACACATGCTTTCATCGTCAGGAAAGACCTACCAAGATTCTACATTGTTAGGAAGATGAAGTCTAAATAAGGACAATAATATATAATCAGGTCTTTGGGGAAGTATCTATTTTGTAGGACAAGCTGCAAAAATAACTAGCCTATCACCGATAGAATTCGTCTCCCTTTTAATATGAGTGATGTTAAAAGACAATAGATTTTGGATCAATTCCTATACATCTTGGGTGTATCTCTTCATTAACTTGTTAGTAGGAGTATATATTTTCCTAACCATATTGAAAACAAGTTCCGAGTCTCCAAAAACAATAAGATGAACACAACCTAAATTATAAGCATTTTCAATACCTAACAACAAGGCTTCAAATTCAGTTACATTATTTGTGCAAGAAAATTCAAGTCTATAGGAAAAATTATGATTTTTTCCTACATGTGAATATAAGACAATCCTGACCACATTACCTTCATTTGAGCATGCACCATCAAAGTGCATATGCCATATACCGTCTTCATAATCATAGGGTTGTTCAAAAGAAGTGTCATCTTCATCATTGAAAATTGAATAAACACCCATGTATCTTCCTCAACAAAGTTTACATTTGATTGAGGAACTTTTTCAATGTACGGTGAAATTCATCCTTCCCTTAACAAAATTATATTTTTCCCATTTCTGGGAATAAAAAAATGAGAGCTGTCTAAAGATAAGTAGCCACCCGTTAAAGCCTGTTAGTCTCTACCCAAAATGATTGAATAATTACTAACGAGCATGTCAATCACTTGTATATTCAAAGTGGTTCTGATTTCTAGACATATGCAAAGGACTAAAGTTACATATTTAATCTCATCGATCGTAGATTGCTGTTGATTATTATAGGACAACATGCTTCTCACATTTTCATTTGTACAAGAGAGGCCAAGTTCTTCTATAATAATCTTAGACATTACACTAGGTCCAGACCCACCATCCATTAGGCATCAATGAGCTATCTTATAAAAAATATTTATAGAAATATAAAAAGGTGAATTTTTAACATATTTTTTAAAATTGTTTACACCTAGTCTACTTACATGTGAATCATCTTCATCAAGGTTTTAAGATAAGATAGCTACTGAAGAATTTTTACCTTCCATGTAATTTTTAATATGTCGTTGTTGCTCAGGAACAATGACCATGTCCAAGAGAGTTGCATCTGCTTTTATGTTAGCTATTTGTTTCAATATGTTATACTTTGATGAAGGTAAATAGGTTGAATTCCTTTGACTTTGTGCTACTTTGTCAACATGAGGACTTGTACTTGGAGAAAAAGAGCTAGGGGAAAAGTTGGTTTTGGGATTTACACCCTTTCCCTTGTCAGCATAATATTTATTCCGAGTGTTCACTAACATTACATCTTCTTCAGGAATGAAATCTAATGTAGCGACAATTAATTCATTTCTTTTTCCAAAGATTCTTTCCTGTGCTTTTTCCTTAACTTCACAGGTGTTCTCTTCATGATTTTCATTGAAAAAATTACACCAATATCTAGAAAGAATAATCATTGGTTGATTATATGGTAAGGAATTAATAGGTTGATTTCTCTAAACAACTTGAGAAGAGGATTCAACATGGATTGAATTAGTAGTGATCCCTTTCCTTTCAAAACAAATAATCCGATTGCTCATATCTTGAACCAACTATATCACAATGGACATTTCATTTTGATTAACAAAATCTTCCTTAGGAATACCTATTCTTTCCATTTGTTCCTCATACTCCAAATAAGTTTGGAGTGAAGATCCTAGGCTTTTAACAATTTTCTCTTCTAACCTATGATGATAAGAAGAGGGTAAGGCATTATAGTACTAAATGAAATAATATTGTTTATGAGGACAGATCATCTCAAGGATTTGATTAGATAGTTTGGTGAATATAAGATTGAAAGATTTAATGGTTATTTGTAAAACAATGTTATTATAATATTTTAACAAATCTGCTGGATTCTTTGGTTGCCCATATGTTGATTTAAACTAGCAAACTAGTTCATCCCAAGTCAAAAAGACTTTAGGAGGAAATTCAAAAAAATCAACAACAACTTTCCCTTCTAAATAATTAATGAATAAACAAGTTCATGTATTAGTATCATTTGCTCATCTGTTGTGGCACACATTAGAAAATGCACTAAGACATTCTTATGTAGAAATGGTGCCATTTCCTGAAAAATTAGGCAAATTATCTTTGAATTTGGGAAGGGGATTAGTAGCTGGAGAAAGATCTAAAGGTGAATACACATGCCATGGTGTAGTGGTGGCATCTTCCTCAAACTGGAATAAACCAAATTTCTTGATTACTTTGGCAGGATTGGTGGTAGATTGAAATGGAATTTGATGAATGAAAAATACTCCCAATTATGGATGAAGAGGAGGACTGTGAAAAATAAGATTGACAAGCACCAAAAGAATAATTGGAAGATGTCATTTTGTAGGTGATAGGGATAAATGATACCGACGAGATGAAAGAATCAGACAAAGATCTACGATGTTTTCCCCATAGGGTTTCAATGATAAACTTTCTTCTTCCTATCGCTAAGACATGATTAATTTCTGGAGACAAACCTCTCATTCTTCATGAA
Source organism: Picea engelmannii (assembly GCA_009831015.1). Taxonomy (NCBI): domain Eukaryota; kingdom Viridiplantae; phylum Streptophyta; class Pinopsida; order Pinales; family Pinaceae; genus Picea; species Picea engelmannii. The sequence goes on along the minus strand of ML794808.1, from coordinate 109,253 downwards.
GAATGATATCTAGAGGACATAAGAGAATTTCTTAACGACGAGGTTGATTTACGACTAGCCTTTGTTGGGCTTCCCATTGTTCTCTATTTCTAATATCTTTAGAAATAACATCCCAAGATTGATAAAGTTCAGTTCGTGTATGGGATGTTTCCAAAATTGTATTAAATAAAGTTAGAGAAATGTTGTTCTGATCATATAAACCATCACCAATGTTAGGTTGACACACATCAAGTATGGTCATGTAAACAATGAATAAAAAGAAGAATATTAAGTACGAAAAATACAAAAAATAAAGAAATGAAATACATCTACCAGAGAAATATTGAATATTCCCCAGTATGGTTTCCAAATGAATGTTAATGAAAAGGAATGGTTTTATCCTAATACCACCATTTTCGAATTTTTCGTAGTTAGAGAAAAATAGTCGGGATTATCACCCTGTGTTTATAACCCCTTTTTACAAAAAAATTAATTAATCCTCAAGAAATATGTCCTTGGAATTAATGCTATCTTTTATAATTGTATTATTTCAAAGAAAATAAAACATTTATAACATAAAATATTTTTTAAATTTTTGAACAACTTTAGAAATACAAATCTGATGTAAGATTGCACAGTAACTCAAATGAGACTTCAAAACCATCCAAATATTTTATTTATTCAAATATGAAATACATCCAACAACATTATTCATACCGAAAAGGTAAGGAATAGAATGAGACTTAGTAGTCAAATATGGTATATTACATCATACAAAGACTACTGATATCTTTAAGTGAACCAAGACTGAAACAAAGATGAAATGACATGCCACAAATGCCACTGCCTTGACTATGGACAAAATCCTTAATCAATATTGAAAACCAATCCAGAAATCTAATAAGAACCCACATACTATTAGAGATATATGACCAACCTTGTGAATTCTATCAACAAATCAATACTTCTTGGTTCTCCTTATTTCCACCTTCAGTAGGATCCTACTATCAACAATAAGTTCTTAGCACTTATGTATCTCCGAGATGAATGAAATAGTAAATTAATCTCACTTAAATATAAATATAAGCCCTTATCAGAGTTGTTCTCTCTATCAATCTCCTTCTCTTGTCCCTTTAAATCTTCTTTTATTCTTCCAAAAATTAGTTTGATAAGTTCAACTACTTTTAGTTAAATCATTAACTAATTTTAGTTAATGGGGACAACTCATAATTTAGATAACAATAGTAATTAATGATAAGGATAAAATAAATACTAACTAATAAGTGGAGACCCCCTAATGACCTTTTGAACTTTAAACATACCCCCCTTGTTTTTTTCTTAAAAATAGATACAAATTAATGCCATCCAACATCGATTTAATTATCAACATAACACAGATCCCAATCAACTCATAGAAATACATATAAACATCCTTGTGACTCTTGAATGATAATTGTAGTTATTAAAAAAAAATATATCAGATTTTTGTCTAAGTCAAAAGGTTATCATAAATATGTCAAAATAAATATACCATATGTTTCCCCCCAAAACAATAATGTTGTAAAAATATCCAAAAATGATGAATAATCAATCTGTCCAAAGCATACCACTATCCACAAAATAATAACCAGAACTGTTCTCAATAGTAAAATCATCACAATAACACTATAAAATCAGAAGTCACATTTTTTTATCTGAGGCAAAGTGCCTCTGTTTACTTTCATGTGGCTTTATGACTTCCAAATATTCATTAACAGGTGATTTAACTCTTGCCTCTTATGCTTCTGGATGCATGTATTCAAAGAAAATGTGTTTACTTTAATTTTTTGGATATTTGGCATGAGAGGTGATTTAATGTGAGGAAGTTACTGTTTGATCAGAGTTGACAAACTAGACAGGCTTTTTTCCTTTGCTAAGCTCAAGCTCCTAAATTTGAGATTTAAGATTATTTAATGGCTGAGAAGAATTGGCATGAGAAGATTATGATGTAATATGGAGGGTAGATCACTTTGGATGAGCTAGAGGTAAAGAAAATGAATCCGTGGGACATCCTTGGGATTGACGTTGAGGAGGATTAGCAATATCATTCCAACCATCATTGGCTGGAATCTTAGGAGGTAATGAAACATGTGGCTATACGGGAATATCAGAAATGCTTGGATGAGGTTGAAGGGGAGGTCTTTCAGAAGGAGTACGGGGTTAGAAGGCCCCTTGACCTGTTAGGTTTATGAAACCAGTTTGTAGGAGTTGATTGAATTCTTTGGAATCAACATCAAAGTGGATAGAGAAACAAAGTATTTTTTTACCCAAAAAATCATTAGGCCTCCTTCATCTTCCCCTGTTTCCTCTGCCACCACTTCCTTTACTAAAGAAACTCATCTATACGTATAAGGTAAAGTTATAGCATGCATAAAATAGCTAATAAGCATCAAATACTATTTTCATAAAATAACTTAGAAATTGCTCCATTGACAACAAACAAACATGCAAGCAATCGAGGACATATAAGGAATGTCAACCCAAAAATCAATTCTACCCTTAAACTCTTTTCCGCCACGTAATCCATTGTTATTTAAGAACATGAGAGAATAAATGTATTTAAGGAATATGATGGGGTTTGTAATGTGCGAAAAGTGAGATAATGATAAGGAAATGTGATGGCACATGTTCAAACCGATCTTTCATCAAACATCTGCAAAATGAAACTATTTGTCAACAAATTCTTCATTCATTCCTTGCTAAGTCTACATTTTCCACTGTTAATCCATTAATATCAAGAAGTCAATTATACATTAGGGGGAAGATTTTGAAATAAAATGGAAATGGAATTTGGGAGCCGGGAATGACTCATAAAAACTAAAATATGGAGGGAATTGTCCCTGAGTAAAATTAACAATGGATTTTTCAAACATAACCTGCCTATAACATAATCCTTCAAAGTCCAACCATAATCATATACGTATGTCGATCATAATATATATTCTTGTTCCTAATATCTATATCAATTCGACATGAAGTATTTAATTTCAAACCACAAGAGGGAAGATAAATGAGCATTTGAAATGATATATGAATATGGGAATGAAGGAATAACTTATGAAAAGTGAAAATATGAGGGAATTGATCTTGTGTATAAGAAACAAAATATTTAATTTGCATTTCATTCTTATTCCAATACCCAAAACCAAAAATAATCATGTCTAAGAATAGAAATAGATGCCAACTTCCATCCATAATGTTTGTGTCAATATTCAACTTAACAAACATTGAAATGCAATCAACTAGGATGAGTTTGTCCTTCAAACAAATGTGTTTGTATTCAAACCATTCTGATTTATAATAAGTTGTAAATCAATGCAACTTATACCACCGCAAAAGAAAACAACATTTGAGAACCTAAACTGGGTTTAGGCACTCCAAGTAGATTTTCAACATAACTCTTGAACTCCAAAATATCATTAAGATATTCATTTTTCTGTAGCCTATTCTTTAAAATTTTGAGTTTAGAACAAGGAGTATTCATTTCTTCAATCATTCAATACTAAACAGAGCCAATCAATGTGCTTCAACTCTAGTCACTTTCCATTTCAACAACAACTAGGAACCAAAATTAGGTTTCTTTTTTTATATAACTAAAAGCTGAACGCCGTGTTAAAGAGCGTTAGGGTTTCTAAAAAAATTATTTCAGTTCTTATTCAACATCCACCAAACATAACCAAGAGATGTTTTTTTAAATTTCATGGTTTTGAAATTGGATCGAATGCGTCCCATTTTTCTGAAAAAATGTTTGACCTGAGATAGTGTTTGTAAGAAAAGACAACTTAATGTGCAACCCCGACGAAGGTACAAGAAACCCATGAATCCTGGTTTCGACAAAGGGTATTTGCAGGCTTCTTGATACACAACATGTGATGTATAAATGGGACCAGAGTATTTCCTATTCTGCAGTGGTATTATGGAGTGTAAAAAGTGAATGAGGCGACTTCAAGGACACATATGTCATGGAAATAACATGCAGAAGTTTGAACTTCAACATTCATAAAAAAATATGTCAAGGAAGAAAACCCTTGAGACCCATTTAAAACCAGTCTAAAACATATCGAGAAGAGAAGCAAGACTTCACATTATTTTTTCTTTGGACATAAACAAATCAGTGGATTGATCAGTAGGAGCTTTGAAATAGTTCACGTGAACATATCATTTCCAAAAAGAAAAAACACCACAACATGAACCCAAGAACAAAGCAACACACTCATTTACAATCACACATAGCTTTTTCTAAATTACCATTGAAAATTTTGACATGCATTTGATGGGTATAGGCTACAATCACATACCTTCACCAGAATCTTGCCTTTTGCTTGGAAAATATGAGTTTTAGTGTCAAAACAACCATGGTCATGGATTAGATAGAACAATTTCTCCAGACCTTGTTTCCAAAACCATCAAAATGAAAATGACAGAGTGTTCAAGGGTAGTAACCTCAATGAAAATCCCGAGTCACATGCATTCAATGCATGGAACCTCATGTCACCTCAACGCTAACTCTTTTCCTAGATCATACTTTAACACTAATCAACCACAATGAATAACAATACAAATTATCATGGCACATATGCAATAGTTCACGCACTTTAATATCCATATCAACCAAGTTTTAATGCTATTTGGAAGGGCGACCAACTCAACATAATTCTCAATTAACCACATTTATTGCCAACCCAATGATGCGACGATGTAGATATATTGCAGTAAAGGCTTAAGGCAAGGTTTGAATGACAATAATATGACATATGAAATCAAAACAATATACCATATGCATAACGTTGGAAAGAATTTCCAACTTTTAAACTTCATCATGCCACCTTTCAATATAGTAAAGACATAGTATATATGAGATCCTGACACTATAATACAACATGTAAGGTTTTGTTATGTCATTTGAGTACCATTTCATGTTGTATTGTTGTGATATATCGACCAAATTTTAAAATTAAACACCACCATATCAATTTTAACTTGCATACGCTATGATAACTTTAATATGATACCCACCTTTTGAAAACATCGACCATTAGCACATATTTTGATAGGATTACCATGCTTCTTTGTCCATTTTTTTTTTATTATAACTAATAACATGGAAAACGATTATACATTTTTCAATCACCATATATTGGAGAAACCCTAATGGATAGTCAATATGCAACAAGATACCTCCAATAAACTGTAGTAAAATCAAATGCTATCATTAACTCTTATAACAAGGGGATTATCATTTTTATTTATTTTTCTAGGGGGTCCCACCCATAGTAAGTATATATAAATAATAGATAATAAAAATTTCAAAAAATATCACCTTGCAATCATTTGCAGGCTTGGTGGCTTAGTTGGCGATTTTATGAATCAACACCATTATTCCCCTCCCTCTCTCTCTTTACTCCACTCACTCTCTCTATATTCTCTCCACATTCCTCCCTCTCCCATCCTCTAAATATATCTCTCTTTATTACTCCCTCCCTCATTTCCCCACCCTCTCTCTCTCTCTCTCCCACCCCCCCTCTCCCTATCCTTCCCTCTTTCCCTCTCTTCCCCTCTTCCCCCCCACTCTCTCTCTTTCTCTCTTAATTCCTCTTTCCTTCCCTCTATCTGTCCTCCCCCCTCTCTCTTCCCCCTACTTTTCCCCTCTCTCTATTTATCTCCCTCCTTCTCTCTCTTATATATCTCTCCTATACTCCCCCCTTCTCTCTCTTATCTCTCTCCCTCCCTCTGCCCCACTCTCTCTTCATATCATCTCCACCTCTCTCTCTCTCTCACCCCCCATATCTCTCCCCATCCCTCTCTCTTGCATTTAACCCTCTCTCCCAAACTCCCCCCCTCTCTCTTTTCCCCTCTCTCCATCCCTCCCTCTCTCTCTCTCTCTCACTCGCCTCATGTCTCTCCCTATCCATCTCTCTCTCCATCCTTTTCTCCCTCTCTCCCTCTTTCCCTCTATCTCTCCCCCACTCTCCCCCCATATTTATCGCTCTTTCTCTCTCCCCATCTCCCTCCCTCATCTCCCACACTACCACTATCTCCCCCCCTTCCTTTTTCCTCTCTCTCTCTCTCTCCCTTCCCCCCTCCCCATCCCTATGTCTCCCTTCCCCTCTCTCACTCTCTTTTTATCTCTCCCTCCCCCATCCCTCCCTCTCTCTCCCTTCCCCTCTCTTTACCTCTCTCTCTCTCTCTTTATTTAACTCCTTTTCTCCCCCCCCCCTCTCTCTCTCTTTTACCCTCTCTCCCTCTCTCTCTATCCCCTACTCACCACCATATTTGCCTCTCCTTCCCTCCCTCTCTCTCTCTCTCCATATCAATATCCACCTATCTCTTCTCTTTATCTCTCTCTCCCTCTCCTCTCTCTCTACTCCCCCTCTCTCTCTATCCTACATTTACCCATCTCTCCCCCTCACTATATCTTTCTCTCTCTCCCTCCCAACCTCTATGTCTCTCTCACAATCTCACTCACCCTCTTTGTCCCCCTCTCTAAATCCCTCCTTCTATCTTTCCCCATCTCTCTCTCTCTCTCACTTGCTCACTCACTTTATATATCCCCATACCTCTCTCTCCCCCCTCTACCCATATCTACCTTTCTCTCATTCTCTCCCTCCATATCTCTATCCTTCTATGCATCTCCATATCTATTTATCCCTCTATACCATTCTCTCTCTCCCACCACTCTCTCTCTCTCATTCACTCTCTCCCTTTCTCTCCTCCCTCTGCCACTCTCTCCCCCTCTCTCTCACTCCATATATTTATCTCCATTATCCCTCTCCCTTTCCACCCCTCCCACTATATATCATACTCTTTGGAGATTTTATGAATCAACACCATTATTCCCCTCCCTCTCTCTCTTTACCCCACTCACTCTCTCTATCTTCTCTCCACATCCCTGGTGCATTAAAAATAGAAAGCACTAGTGCTTTTTATTAACAAACAAGTGCCAATGCTTATCAATAACACAAAATAATTGGTGTGTATTAATGACACAAACACAACGATGCTTATTAATAATCCTAAAGCATCGGTGCTTATTAATAACACAAAAGAACCGATGCTACGTATACTGATGCAGACCCCCTTCTCTCCTAAGGGCTGCGTGACCTCCCGATCAAGGATCTTCAATTCCGAGTTGAATTAGCTCTTTGATACCTTAATGGTCTCACTTATGAATTAACACATGCCCTTTTTGTCCTTTGGTGTAGGTTCTATGGAACCCGCAACCTCTTTCGTCACGTTGCTGAACTCACAGGTTACGGGTGCAATATCCTCTCCCGTTATCCCCTTCCCGCATGTGACCTATGGATATGTACTTGCATAAATTCATTATTGTGACATGCCCAAGAGTGGGTTGGGATCAACCCGCTTTCCTCCCCGCAATTTAACTCTATCTTCCACATACCCCTTTGCCGATACCGTGGTTCCGATTGTGGCCCGCCCTCATAATTTTAACGTCCGATCACTTTCTGGCCCCATAATCAAGCATGACCATCGATCTCATGGTCTTGACGGTGCTTCTGAACTGACGGTTCAGATATGTCCCTTTTAAAAGATGCAGATCATATATGACCCCTTTCAAATCAATGGCCGTGATTTGTTTAGCAATTCGATGTTCAGAGTTTTCAACTCTCAAATATTGTTTTCTCCCGCAATGATAGATCTCCTTCCACGCGTCTTCTTCAATCAACAACTGTGATCATTTCAGGGTTCTGGACTTTAGAAATGTCAAATATTAATTCCTTTCTCCAATTGCTTTTATCCAGAGCTGGTAATCCACTGACGCGTGTCTCCCTTTAATCAACGACTGCGATCCCTTTGGGTCTTCGAACTTCGGACTTTTCAATTCTCAACTTTCACTTCTCCTCGAAGTATGCAGGTTTATGCCATGTGTCCCCTTGAATCAGACGATTGATATTTACTTCGGGTATTTACCCACGGATTTATGCCACCTACCCTCTGGATCAAAAGATTGGGGTTTACTTCGGGTCTTTAGTCAGAGTCCACAGATTCACGCCACTTGTCCTCTGGATCTACCAGTTGATATTCACTTTGACTCTTCGACTCTTCGACTCTCCGGGCTTCGGGAATCTCAATTCTCAAACTCTCATTTCTTCTGGAGAGATTTCTTCGAAATGACAGATTGTTTGCCATGCATCTTCCTCGATCAACGAATCTTCTCCCGCTTCGGGACTTTGGCCCTTCAACCAGATCAACTGTCCTTCGACTCTCTTCTTGGTCGACGATCAAGATTTCCTTTGGCGATTTCACTGCTTCCTCGTCCACAAACTTTCGAAGTTGTGGATCTCACGCCACCTGTCCCTCTTGATGATGGATGGTTCCTAGTCGCTTCGAGACTTCATAACTTTGGTAATCCGTTCTACTCCGCACTTCAAGAAACTTAAAGCTCACGCACCTTGCCCAGATCCAACGACTTGGAACTCTCTCCACTCCCTCCTGGACGGATCTTAGCCGGTGATTCAGAACCTTTAGAATATTCCTTCCTTTGAAGAAATTTCCTGCTATCTTTCCTGAGCTTTCTCATCTTCTTCTCTCTCGACTTATTAAAGAGTCACTTCGACACTTATTCAAGTTTCGTATCTGTGCACTCCTTGAAACAAATTCTTATGCAAGGTTTGGGTTCTTGCGGATGACTTTGCACACCTTGCAACAATAACTTTGCACTCCTTGCAAAGGGGAAGTTTCACGCTATCTCTTATGAGCTTCAGAATCAAAACAAATTCTATCAATGCACTCCTTCTAGATAGTGTGCACACCTTTCATAGACTCAATCGAAGAGAAACAACTGAAACTTATGCAAACATCTCACAATTTCATATACTCATAACAAAATTCATTCCTTCATAAAAACAACAATAACAGAGAATTGCAAACAATAACAACACCATGCATTGGATCAATTTTCCTCTGTTAAATTCATTCAAAAATAAATGTCTACAACTATGACCAAAACAACAACTAAAAACTCAGAAATTTCCTACTAACTCGCAACAACCTCATTTGGGCGTACACAACCTCTATTTATCTCTGACGGTTCTTAGGGTCCCCCCCGATACTCGTTTACTCGAAAACAAAACCTAATTGCTACCTTCGTTCAGTTACATTCAAGACTAGGAGTGAAAAATCCCAGATCACTCATGATCATTCATCTTCCAAGCGTTTGATCTTCTTCCATTTTTAAATCAGCTCCAAAATATTCGTAGTAAATGCCAGTGTTTAAGATTACAAAATGATTCCAAGGTGTTGAGTTGTCCTGCCATGCATGCTCGCTGACGATGCTCCTGCATCATACTCCCTTGGACAAAAATTCATGGACTCCCATCCATGTGCTCCTGCACCGACTTTCCATGCTTATGGATATCAACTTCATTTTCCCAACTGACATCTTATATTGGGTGTCCCTTCCACTTGACCAAATATTCAAAATATGTCTTCCTCCTGGTCTTTTTTCCAATCCTTTGATCAACGATCTTCTCCATTTGTGGTTTTTCTGCTATAGGCATTTGTTTCTCCCACTGAATCTTCTCTTGATCTTCTAATCCCTCTGTGTCATATTCCTGTAAGGGTACATGTCTGAAACGTTAAATATGGGTGATATTCCCACATCATTTGGCAACTCAATCTCATAGGCGTTTGCATCAAACTTCCTTAAGATCTTACATGGCCCTATCTTCTTCATCTTTAACTTATTATATGTTCCCCTAGGTAACATTTATTTCCTGAGATGTGCCAGAACATGATATCCTACTTCAAATTGAAGTTCCCTATGATGTTGATCAACTTTGCGCTTGTACTCTTGGCTAGAGCTCTGCAACTATCCTCTGATCTGGCTATGGAGCTTCTGCATTTCTGCAGCAAAATCTTCTACTCCAGCGCTTCTGATCTCACTCTGTTCCAAGTCTCTCAACTTAGATACTCCCCTTAGTTGCATTCCATACAATATTTGGAATGGGATCTTTCCAGTGATCCTGTTTGGTGATTCATTGTATGCAAATTCTGCTTGTGGCAGAATCTGATCCCACTGATTATGATGCTCAGTGACTAGAATCCTCAAAAAATTTCCCAAACTTATGTTTACCACCTCAGTGTGTCCATCTGTCTGAGGGTGATAACCTAAGCTGAAGGAAATATATATCCCCAACTTATTCCACAGTGTTCTACAGAAATGACCAACAAATTTAGTGTCTTTGTCTGAGACAATGCTCCTGGGTAGTCCATGAAGTCTCACAACTTCCTTGAAAAAATGATTTGCAACATGTGTTGCATCACTAGTCTTCTGGCAATCTATCCACCACCACAAATATGGAATCAAATCCTCTTTGCATTCTTGGTAGTCCCAACACAAAATCCATGGTTATTGCATCCCAAGGCCTCTATGGTATTGGCAATGGTTGATACAATCCAATGTTTTGTCTTTTACCCTTTCCATGTTGGCAGATTCTACATATGTTCACAAATTTTATCACTTCTGTTCTCATACCTGGCCAATAGTATGAATTTCTCAACTGTGCAAATGTTTTATCATGGCCGAAATGTCCAACCAATCCTCCACTATGCTTTTCCTTCAAAAGGTTATCCCTCATTGAGCATTTTGGTATGCACAACTGATTTCCCTTGAACACAAATCCCTCTTGAATCATATACTCTGTCCACTGGCTCCTGTCTCTCAGCACAGGATTTGCACATGCTTTGTATGCTTCCTTGAAATCTGGATCATGACAATAAATATCCTTCAGGTGTTCAAACCCCAAGGTCTTAACCTGAAACTCTTGCAGAATCAAACATCTCTTGCTTAATGCATCAACAACTTTGTTAGCATTCCCAACAATATGTTTTATGACAAAAGTGAAATTCTACATAAACTCAATCCACTTTGCATGCCTCTGATTCATTTTTTCCTGTATGGTTATGAATTTTAAAGCTTGGTTGTTGCTATACAAGACAAATTCCTGTGGAACAAGGTAGTGCCTCCATTTATTCAGGGCTTGAATTATGGCATAAAACTCCTTATCATATGTGGAGTATTTTCTCTTAGTCTCATTCAACTTCTCACTGAAATAGGCAACATGCCTATTATACTGGCTCAAAACTGCTCCAATTACAACTCCATTTGCATCACATCTCACTTGAAATGTCTTTCCAAAATTTCATAAGACTAGAATTGGTCGTTCTGTTATTTTCTCCTTCAGTATATTGAAGCTCCTCTCAGCCTCCTCTATCCATTTAAAAGACTTGTGCCTCTTCTTCACTGTATCCATCATTGGTACACAAATCCCACTGAAATCTCTGATGAACTTCCTATAGGAACTTTCTAATCCATGGAAGCTTCTTACCTCAAACATACTCCTTGGTGATGGCCATTCTTTGATTGCTTTCACCTTCTCTGGATCCATCTTCAGTTCATGTTAAGAGATCACAAAACCCAAGTAAATGAGCTATGTCTTCATAAAAAAGGACTTCTTCAGGTTTATCAACAACTTCTCCTGCTGTAGTCTCCTCATCACTAGTGTCAAGTGTCTCAAATTCTCCTCTTTAGTCCCGCTAAAGACCAATATATCATCCATATATACAACCATGAACTTGTCAATGAAATCTTTCAGTATTTCATTCATCAACCTCATAAAAGTACTTGGGGCATTTTTTAAGCCAAATGGCATAACAAGCCACTCATACAAAACTTCATTTGTCTTAAAGGATGTCTTCCACTCATCACCTTCTCTCATTCTTATCTGGTGATATCCACTTTTCAAATCTATCTTAGAAAATATTTTTTCTCCACTTAAACAGTCCATTAAATCATCCATTCTTGGCAAAGGGAATATATACCTGATGGTGATGTTGTTAATGGATCTTGAGTCTGTACACATTCTCCATCCTCCATCCTTCTTTGGAATCAACACAGTTGACACTACACATGGACTCAAGCTCTCTCTGACCAAACCCTTGTCTAACAATTCCTGGACTTGGTTCTTTACCTCCTCATTCTCTTGAGGTGTCAGTCCGTATGCTATTTTTTTTGGCAGACTTTCTATTGGTCTCAAATCAATATGATGGCTGATACTTCTGATGGGTGGAAATGAGTTAGGAAACTCATCCACCACCATGTCAGAAAAATTATCCAACAATTCCTGAACTTCTTCAAGTAAATCATCCATTGAAGTACTTGTAAGGATAACTCTGGGTTTCCTCATCACAACAAACTGCATCTCCTGTTCTTTCTTGAATTCTTTTAGGAGTTCCTTCCTGCTCATGAGAAGTATGCTTGTGCTGGCTTCCTCTTTCACTTTCTTCTCTTCTATTGGCAACAACATGTGTGTCCTACCATTCTTCTCCAAGGTGTATGTATTCTTCCTCCCATCATGAATGACATTCCTGTCAAACTGCCATGGTTTTCCCAACAATATATGACATACATCCATGGGAATTACATCACATAAAATTTCATCTCTATATCCTCCTATCTTAAATTCAACAAGGAATTGTTTAGTAACCATTACCTGGTGTCCTTTCTGCAACCATGATAATTTGTATGGCTTCGGATGTGCAGTTTTCTCCAACTCCAATTTCTCCACCATCTCCATGGATACTTAGTTATCAGTGCTTCCATTGTCAATTATTACCTTGCATACTCCGTATTTAGTCTTGCAAGATGTCCTGAATAAATTGTTCCTCTACACAGGGTTTTCAACTTCTGCCTCTGGTTTTAAGAGAACCTTTCTCAACATCAGGGATGTTCCATCCTCTGCTCCTTTTGCTTCAACATTCCTTCTTTGTGCTTCCGAAATGTGAGCTTCACCTCCTCCTTCTTTATTTTTCTTGGGACATTCCCAAGACATGTGCCCTGTATTTCCACAGGCATAACACCTTACTTCTCCTCCTCTGCTTCTTCCTCTTCCTCTAGAAGAACTTCTTCCACCACCCTGTCTTCCTTGAGAACTTCCTCCTCTTTTCAATTGACTATGTGGTTTCTCAGTATCATCTTTGGATTTATGTGCCTTGTCATCGGAAACTCCATTGCCTTTGTTTGGGGCCAGACTCCTACCTCTACCTCGCTGGCTTTGTTTTCTAGCCAACTTCTCCTCTGCCTTCAGTGCAAACTGATAAGCATCCTTCACTGTCCTCACTGACATCATGCTGATCTCATCCTGGATTTCATACCTCAGGCCATTTATATAACTAACAACTTTTTATTCATATTTATCTCTTTGTCCAGTTCTGATGTTCATCTTGTAGGAATACTCTGTGTACTCTTTAACTGTCATACCCTTTTATCTCAGGTTCCTTAGCTTCCTGAATAGATTGATCTGATAATATTTGGGCATGAATTTAGCCTTCATCTTGGCTACCATTCTATCCCAATTCTTTATCTTCTGTTTTCCCTTTCTTCTCCTCTTAGCCTGCAATTCATCCCACCACAGTCCTGCATGTCCTTTTAGCCTGGTTACAACATATCTCACCATTTTCTCCTCATCAACATCTTCATATTCGAAATATTTTTCCATGGATCTTATCCGATCCAACAACTCTTCAACATCCAAATCGCCTTCATACATTGGGACCTCTATCTTCGCTCTAGCTCCCAATCTAACAACTGCTCTTAGCAAGCGTTCTTCGACAAAATTTTCCCCTGCAACTTCTTTGACTTCTACTTCTTCACTCTTTTCATCATTGATGTCTCTAGCATCAGGTGCCCTCCTCTATGCTGCCTCCATTGCCTCTAATCTTTCATGAAGCTCTTGCATTTCTCTTTCTACAACACGATTGGCTAAAGGTGTCTCCACTCGTCTCCTAGGTGGCATTGTGCACCTTCGAGATCCTTTGTCTCCTCTCCTTTGCCTGTTGTCTGCAAGAAAAAATTCTTCTTTGATACCACTTGATGCAGACCCCCTTCTTTCCTAAGGGCTGCGTGACCGCCCGGTCAAGGATCTTCAATTCTGAGCTGAATTGGCTATCTGAGACCTTAATGGTCTCACTTATGAATTAACACAAGCCCTTTTTCCCCTCTAGTGCGGGTTCTATGGCACCCACGACCTCTTTCGTCATGCTGCTGAACTCACAAGTTTTAGGTGCAAGCTCCTCTCCCATTAGCCCCTTCCCGCATGTGATCCCAGGCTATGTCCTTGCGTAAACGCATGATTGCAGTGTGCCTAAGAGTGGGTTGGGATCAACCCACTTTCCTCCCTGCAATTTACCTCTAGCTGCCACGTACCTCTTTGCCAATACCGTGGTTCCGATTGTGGCCTGCCCTCAAAATTTTAACGTCCGATCACTTTTTGGCCCCGCAATCAAGCGTGATCGTCGATATCACGATCTTGACGGTAATTATGAACTGACGGTTCAAATATGTCCCTTTTCAAACCCGCGGATCATATCTGACCACTTTCAAATCAACGACCATGATTTGTTTCGCGATTCAACATTCAAAGTTTTCAAATATCAAATATTGTTTTCTCCCGCAGTGACAGATCTTCTACCATACGTCCTCTTCAATTGACGACTGTGATCATTTCGGGGTTTCGGACTTTGGAAATCTCAAATATCAACTCCTTTCTCCAATTGATTTTATTTAGAGCTGGTAATCCACTGACGTGTGTCTCCCTCTGATCAACGACTGCAATCCCTTTGGACTTTTCAATTCTCAACTTTCACTTATCCTCGAAGTATGTAGGTTTCTACCACGTGTCCCCTTGAATCAGATGATTGATATTTACTTCGGGTATTTACCCGAAGTCCATGGATTTATTCCACCTTCCCTTTGAATAAGACAATTAGGGTTTACTTCGGGTCTTTACCCGAAGTCCACAGATTCACGCCACTTGTCCTCTGGATCTACCAATTGAGATTCACTTCGGCTCTTCGGCTCTCTGGGCTTCGAGAAGATCAATTCTCAAACTCTCGTTTCTTCCGGAGAGATTTCTCCGAAACAACAGATCGTCTACCATGCGTCTTCCTTGATCAATGACTTTGATCCCGCCTCAGGACTTTGGCCCTTTCAACCAGATCAATGGTCCTTTATCTCTCTTCTCGGTTGATGGTCGATATTTCCTTTGGCGATTTCACTGCCTCCTCATCCACAAACTTCCAAAGTTGTGGATCTCGTGCCACCTATCCCTCTTGACGATGGATGGTTCCTAGTCACTTCGGGACTTTGAAACTTTGGTAATCCGTTCTACTCTGCGCTTCAAGAAACTTAAATCTCACACGCCTTGCCCATATCCAATGACCTGTAACGCTCTCTTCTCCCTCCTGGACAGATCTTAGCCAGTGATTCAGAACCTTTAGAATCTTCCTTCCTTTGAAGAAATTTCTCTCTATCTCTCCTGATATTTCTCGTCTTCTTCTCTCTTGACTTATTAAAGAGTCACTACGACACTTATTCGAGTTTTAGATCTGTGTACTCCTTGCAACAGATTCTTATGCAAGGTTTGGGTTCTTGCGGATGACTGTGCACACCTTGCAACAATCACTTTGCACTCCTTGCAAAGGGGAAGTTTCATGCTATCTCTTCCGAGCTTCAGAATCGAAACATATTCTGTCAACGCACTCCTTGCGGACTGTGTTCACTCCTTGCACAAACTCAATCGAAGAGAAACAACTGAAACTTATGCAAACGTCTCACAATTTCATATACTTGTAACAAAAATTATTCCTTCAAGAAAACAACAATAATTGGGAATTGCAAACAATAACAACACCATGCATTGGATCAATTTTTCTCTGTTAAATTCATTAAAAAATAAATGGCTACATCTATGACCAAAACAACAAATAAAAACTCGGAAATTTCCTACTAACTCGCAGTAGCCTCATTTGGGCATACAAAACCTCTATTTATCTTAGAGGGTTCTTAGGGATCCCCCCGGCTACTCATCCACTAAAAATAAAAAGCTAACTGCTACCTTCGTTTAGTTACATTCAAGACTAGGAGTGAAAACTCCTAGATCACTCGTGATCATTTAGTTTCCAAGCGTTTGATCTTCTTCCGTTTTTCAATCAGCTCCAAAAGATTCGTAGTAAATTCTAGTGTTTAAGATTCTAAAATTATTCCAAGGCATTGAGTTGTCCTGCCACGCATGCTCGCTGACGATGCTTCTGCATCATATACGCCAAACACACCGAAGGCCAATTTTGTAATGTAATTTTATGGTATTAAATAAATATAGAAACTAGTGCTAATTGATTACATAAAAGAACCAACGCACATTTCTTATGAAACACACCGACGCGTTGCAATATTAAACACACCGATGAGATTAATAATTAAAATACACCGAGAAACATCGACCTGTGATAGTGCAATTATTGTTATTTTGTTAATTCCATTATTTATCAAAAAATTTACATATATATTATATTTTGATTAGTGAATTTGGATATGATGTTTGGATTAATTTTTTATATCATTAGATTTTGCATCTCTTCATTATAATATTTAGTCATTTGGATATATTTAATCAACGATGTAACATTTCAGAACTACATTGGACAATGAAATAGAATAAATTAAAACATATTTTACTATACGAATAAGAGGGTCTTTGTCATACAAAATGGGACACTTATTGGTAATCCATTATCTTTCAATTGGGACACTATGTCCATTACATTAAATAGAAATGTCTAATTTTCACAAACAATTATTTCAAAAAAATACAATTGCATCTTGCATTGATATCCAAATATATTGGTCATCATTCTTTACTGGAACTATTGTTAGTGCTTGAGCTACTTCCATGCCTTGGGTTATTTTGCTGAATGTTTGGTTGATTTCCTCGATTGTTTTCATCTTCTTCAAGTTCCATCTACAAACATAAAAATAAACTTTAATGAGTCTATCTACATTGGTGAGAATAATGAAAATTGAAATAAATAATATACATGAATGTAAATTGAAAAGTGACGTACCTGCAAAGCAAGAATTGACTCATGAATCACACACATATGTTCAAAATCAAATCTCATACCTTGTTTCAACAATTCTTTTGTTGGCTCAGTTCCATACTTTGTTTCCTGCAAGTTTTATACCCCATAATAAATCATAGATTTGATATAAACTGTTATTTTTTTTCAATAATTATAAAATGATAGAAGTACAACAACATAGATTATACTTACAAATTCCATAATTATTTTTTTATATGCCAACATATACTCACAACCTTTACTTAACCCAATGTCAATCAATTTTTCTGATGGCTCTTATTTGTATGTTAGCACCTGTTTGAAGACATTCACGGATGGCTGCTGTAAAACAACTTAAAATATACAAAAAAAGCCTTAAGTTGTTATAATGAAATAACAATTACTCACAAACTTTGCTATCAACCCTTTTCTTCCTTGTCGTTCAATTTTATGTGTAGAATGAACTCCATTTTCTTTTCTTTTCTGTAAGAGAATATTTGAAAATCAATATTTAATGATAAATTAATTATTTGTACCCAATAGAAAAATTCAATGATTACATACATTTGAAGCACATTGTTGTTGATATGGCTCCTCCTGCGATGCAATTATGTCCATTTCTTTGACCATCTCCTTGTACACTTTTTTGGACATTCCTACTAGCATATTTCAAATATTAGCTCGTTGGTCCTCTAGGATTTTCATAATTTTCCTGAAAAATAACATGACAAAAAAGTATTTTTATTTTGATATATGAAAAATAAATATGAAAAAATTGATATATTAATAAATGAATAATTTGTAATATATATATAT
>ML794808.1:66166-81574 GCA_009831015.1 Picea engelmannii | reverse complement strand
ATAATTTCTAAATTTAGGAGAAGGAAATATTGTCTATAGAATCGCAATCGTAGTATATTGCTGAAATGGTTAGAGTGGTGTTTTCCTACCTTGTAAACTAGATGGCAAGATCAGAGCTGAATGTGTGACCTCCATTATTCAATATTGTTGTAATTAGAGAAGAAAAGATATGGTTACCTTGTGTGTTGTCGGCGCAGTCTCTTGGCATTGTTGAGACATCCTCAGTAGAATGCCCGGTTTATTATGCATTAAAAGTCCTCGGAGATCGTATTGAGGATTGTTGTTCATTCAAGTAATTTAGAATTGGATTTATTGTCAGAGACCTCTTATCTCGTGCCTTCCGTGAGGGGCGTTTGTACCTCACTTTTCCGTTGTTCTAGTTTTAATCCGTTAGTTGCTTAGTGTGTTGCGTCGGGTGGGATGTAGACACCTCCATGTTCATCAGAACAGTCGCCAACCCTGAGACCTTAAATGGTTAAAGACGATGGGAAACCGGGCTTGAGCGTTGATTATGTGTCTTGGAGGTCCTAACCTTGCAGGGTAGGATGGGAGGGGGTCAGTCGTATGTAGTGGTCAGTTTTACTTTCGTTAAGTGTCTGCGTTGTGCACCTCTGCCTAGGGTTGTGTTGTGACAGTTCTCGTTTAGGCGTTCAGCGTTCTTGTGCTGAACCCAGTGTTGAGTCTTGTCGTTAGTCGAGTGGCCTTGTAGAGTTAAGCATGATGTTACTTCCACACACGCGCACACACCGTAACACAAATTTTTTTTTTGCACCTGTATACTAGAATAGTTGTCGTAACGATTTAGAATAATGTATATTTTCATGATCTCATATGTACTATATGTTGGTTTGATTTCATGATTAGAAAATATTTTTTTTTCTATTCAAAACATCAACAAAGTTGCAAAAACATCAAAAAAGTTGAAAAAATAGCAAGAACCTTGTTCAAAACGATGAAAAAGATCCTCCAAATAACGAAAAAGATGCTCCAAAATTTTTCTTAGGGGCTCCACATATGTGAAAATATGAAATGAGCGATTGAATTGTGTAAAAATGGTTCGTCCAAAAGCGTATTTATATGATTTCACGCCAATCGAAACCAAATGACGTGTCCCTTCATTTTTTTTTCCGTCCGACGAAATTCTCTCACCCACCTTTCAGTCGAAAGGTTAGCAATCCATTTATTTTTAACGGATTCAGTTAAAAAAATGGTTTCAGTCGAACAAAATACTTTTCGTCTGAAAGCATATTTCGGTCGAAAACCTGTGAATGGGACTATTTGCAGGAAACTGCGAATTTTCTCTAGCTTACTTGAACTTTGGAGGTAGCGGACTCCTGCAAATACTCAGAATTTGGTTTCGGAATTGATACCAACATTTTCAAAAATTGAATCTACTTTCATTGCATATAATTTGTTTTCATTTTCATTGTTTTTATCTAATTTTATTTAATTTTATAAAAAAATCATTGCATAATATTTTCAGGTGACATTATGATTCAGTGAAATGAAAAATCCATATCTCTAAAAATACACAATGGAGAATTATGGGAAATTTATATTCAAAATCCTTAAACTGTTCTCTTCAAAATGGTATTTTTAGATTTTAATTTTAAGTAAAAATTAAAATTAAGATAGATACATGGGGGGGGAGGACATGTGTTTAAAATCTGCAACTTTTTTCGATTGGTCAACTTCAAAAAATTCTAGAAATTATAATTTTGATCCTTTAGATTCAAAACTATAGTCATAAAAAAATAGAGTCTCTATAGATTGTTGCCATATATTTCGTTTGTCAAAAACAAAAGTTTAATAATGGATACATTGTTGGGGAAAAAGATAAATCATTATCGTTTCCTTCATTTTTAAGGAACATAATGTCAAACAATTTCCAAATTGACATATCAAATCTCAATAATTAGTTTTTGAAAAATAATCAGTAGAAATCTAACAAAATTCTTCACAAGTTTTGTTTTTACTGTAAAGTGAAATTCTAAATAAAAAGAAATATATATTTTTTACTAGAAGTTGAAGAACTTGTGAAAATATATTTGTTTTTCTCATAAAACAAGCAAAATGGACACCCATCTTCATGATTTTACCAAAAATCAGTGAATTCAAAAATTAATGCTATCAATAAATTCATTCTTTACAATCCATAGGCAACACAACCGTGGGTTGCATTGTACGAACATAAGAGGATCAAATGGGAAAGTGACATGATATAATTCAGACGATTGAATGGTAGAAGCATGCCTTATCCTGATCATTTAAAATAAATATTCCAATGATATTTCCCAATAGTTGGGTTGCTGACCAAGTCAGAGAGAAATATGGTGCATCTGATTGTTACCCGTGTGAAGAAGAGGATGCACTAAACATAGGGATTGGTTGCAACAACTTGGTAATAGTATCTTTTTGTACATTTTTAGCTTCGTAATGCATATTTGAATTGCAATTACATCTATATTATTTTATATTTTAATGGTCGGGTTATTAGACACATATTGACACTGTGCTTTGTTCACTTTTTTATAGGTGCATTTTTCCCCATCTATGTGGGCATATGGACATCATTTTCGCACAGAGGATGCCAATGATGGACACATGACACAAGACTGTGGAGTGGAAGGCGAGTTCGACCAATCTAGTCGTGCTAGCCACTACGATCAAAACATAATACATGGGAAGTTAGGTTACGTCAAAAAGATACACGAGATCATTTGAGTGGACTTTTCTTCTTTTCAATGTGTTATTTTTAGGTGTAAGTGGTGGGACACCTTTGATTAGAATAATTTAAAGCAAGACCGTGATAGTGGGATGATATGTATCAACTCTAAAAAGATGTGGGATGAAGCTAAGGAGACTCATGTTTTCCCAAAACATTGCAACCAAGTGTTTTTTTACCCAGATGTGTTGAATAGGGATTGGTGGTTTGTATTAAGACACGACCCTAGATCAAAACATATTTTTGAGAACAACAAAGTTATCATGATAAGTGAGGAAGATAATCGAGGCAATGACAATGGAGAGTGATATATTATACATGTTTTATTCATTAATTACTTACTTTTATGTTTTCAAATCTATAGTGGATTTAATAATTTGATTATTAAATTTATAATGTTTTTAGTATTTAATATTTCATATGAAATATTATTAATTTTTTGATTGGATGATATAATTAAATGTTATGTGTAAATGATATAAATAATTTTCCATTGTAAATCTAGATGATATTTGAACTTTTAGTATTTTAATTTGAACTTTTACTTTAAAAAACAATATATTATTGTATTGTAAATATCAAATATTTTATATCATAATTTTAAAATGTATTTTTATTACCCACCATTTCATATCATTACCACATCATATTATATTGTATTAGTTTTTAATTTTAAGTTCATACATCTAATTAGGGGAATATTTAGATCTAAAATGAGCCTCCTAAGTGAGTTTTTCAAAAAAACATCATTGTCCTTAAATAACTAATGCACGTGTCCTTCTCTAAATCCATATAATAACATATACTTAAGATATTACATAAAAATCAAATACATAATATATTATGTAATATAATAAATATAATATATTATATTATGTTATGTATTAATTATAATATAATAAATATAATATATTATGTTATGTATTAATTATAATATAATAAATATAATATATTATGTTATATATGAGTTTTATATTATAAATAATTTCTATTAGCAACGAAAGTCACTCCTGGATTGCTTGCAGGAGCTGAGCCCGACACCCATCAGTTTTATGTCACGGTTGTTTATAGATGGGTGATCGAATGGAGGTAAACTCAAAACGATAGTGTTCCAACTCTGAAACCAGGCCAGGTATGCATGAGCAAGTGAGGTCTTGCGTAAATTTCAGACAGTGAGCTGTAGTAAAGGGTGAACAGGCATAAGACTTATACAAGAGAAAAGTAGAGGTCTGTTATAAACAACAGGTTTCTAACAGACTGTAGAAGAAGGCATTTAAACACAAGATCGGCTTACATTCAAACGCAAAGCCAGAGGACACAATTATGTAATAATAAATCCTTTATCATAACAAAACTGCAATAATTCGCACGAGTCAGTCGTTCACGAACCCTCTTAGCATGAGATGAAAATTAGACGGAATTAAGAAGAACTGTCTGTCATAAAACAAGAAATATCATATACATATGCATAAGATGAAAGCTAGAATAACTGTTAAAACATTACAGTAGGGAGCTCTGCTCAACCATCGATGCTTTCAAAATAAAAAAACTGAGTCTATATACTTAGGAAAATTCACTTCACAGAGGCGTGCCCAGTCACTCAAGGCTTGATGTCCCTTCAATCAAACTCGTACTGATATCTTTCTTTAAATGCCACCTTAACTACGCATGGCTCCTGTAAGGAGGGTAGCTGAGCCATGAAGTGCTCGGCTAGTGTGCGCAGACTTCTCTGTCGAGTCGAGGACTTCGGCATGACTTCGTTGAGGGAATTGATACACAGGTCCTCTATGAGAAGGCAGCTCGCCAGACCCTCCATTCCCCTCATTTAATGCACGAAAGGAGGTTTCAACTACCTGCCCTTGTCTTCAATTACTTCAAAACTAGAAACAACATTAAGATCAGGCCCGATGGCGCCTAGAGATCGTGATGATTCCCTATGCAACTAAACTCGGTGCCTTGGCCTTCTTTATGCAGCTCATTCCTCTCCCCAAGTGACCATGGGTTGTGACCATATGCTTTCGGCGTTCGCGAATATGAAAAGGCTAACCTTTGCTGATTGAAATCGCGATGAGCGATATGCCAAGATGGATCAATCTATCACCACGTGTCCCTCTGAGATCTGACGGTCTTGAACTCGCCCGACACCACTGTGGGCCCGGGCCTCTCCCGATATTTCGTGCATCGAGACATAACGGAGCTGCTTTTTGCACCTTGGAGTTGCGACGGGCGAAACACCGAGATGGGTCAGCTTGTCGCCAGGTGTCCCCTTTAAATGGATGGCTGAAAATGCTTCATGATGTTGAGGGCCCCAGCTTCCATTCTTTTGGCGCCATCGGGGTTTTGGGTTTCACGATGTTGAACAACACGAAACTCTCACACCATGAACTCCCGAACATAGAAACGCCGATGCGGCCGGATCTTGCGACACGCGTCTTTAGGATGAGCGGCTGAGACCTTTCCATTAATATAAGTGCCCCTCCTCCCGACCTTTTCCTTTACGACCAGATGCCAAAACCATGGGCCCGGTCCTGTGTGCTATCGACATTTCAGGGTTCGGGGTTTCGAAAGGTGAAGAGAGAAGGAATTTTACCCCTTCAACTCCCGAATGCCGATATGCTAGTGTGACTGGATCCTACGCCCCATGTCAATGGATCAGACGACCTAGATTCAACCTTGAAATATAAGGGATTTCTTTGGTGCTATATGTCGGGTAACTTAGTAACCCTGAGATCCCGATGACTGTTGATTTGCTCCGTGGATGGGTCTCGGCTGTGGACATCGAAACCTTGCCCGCTCGCTTGACTCGTAACCGGAAAGTTGGGTCCTTCCACTGCTGTACTTGGGTGTTTCGTGTGAAACCTACAACCCTGGGTGGACTCGAGCCTGGGATAAGAATTATCGCTAACATTAGGCTCCATGGGGGATAGAGTCGTCCCTATGATGCTCTAAGAACTCACCCGCAGCTTCAGTGCCTTGCTGTTGGGCTATGGAGTCATGCTCAAAACATCCCACTGCTGAAAATACAGGTTGAAAAATAAAAGTAACAAAATAAAGCTACATGCTCAAAGGAGCTTATTTATATACAGTCCTAATGCTAATAAAATATTTTACATGGGCCAGGTGAAAGAAAACTTCCACCATAGCCATTCAAGCAGCTTCTTGGATAGAATCTCCTTCCTTCTGTCGATGATCACCAGTAGATGGTGTAACCATGACAGCATAATGGTTACACTCTTCAAATCCTCCGTACAAGATGGAGTTGAGATGAAATAGGGCGGATCCAAGGCATAGGGGAAATGCCACTCCATGTACTTGCAGACAGGGTCATAGAATGAGTGGCAACTTCCATAAAATGGGCGACAGACACCCTCCTCTGCTACACAGCTGTTCACCTGTGGATGAATATCTCTGATAAGCACAGGTTGATGGTGGAAAATTGACGTAGGCTCGCTGCTCTCGGGCAGTGGCTGCTCGCTGACTGGCTCTGGACAGGAAATATTCTGCTCCTCTGGTTCGGTCTCCCCCAGGTCCGATTCGTATTCATCATAAATAGGGACCATGGGGTGGTTCTGTTTGCTGACTGGCTCTTCAGTATCTCTATAGTGATCAAAAGTAGGATAAGCTTGCTGCTCATCATCACTATAACATATATCAAAAAGGGATTTTCCTTCATTGATATGATCCTCCTCCAGAACAGTGATCCTGTAAAAAATTTCCATTTTAGGGATAGTGGGACCTACTGGTTCTGGATGCTCACACGTAATATTTTTCTCTTTAATCCCAGGTAAACATATATCATGAGAAACCCCCTGGAGAAAAAGAGAGGAAACCGATTCCACAATAATTTCTTCTTTAAAAATGGGAAGGCCTCCGTCCTCAGAAGCAGGGCTGCTTGGAATATCTGCTTCAACCCGATACTTAGGTGAGCCATCTACCATGGACCACATCTACTCTGCAAAATCATAATCTCCACAAGAGGCGTGTTGATATTCATGAAGATCTAAAAGAACGGATGCATCTGATATGATGTCAGATGCTTCTGTTCTGGGGCTAACACAATTAATATCGTCCAACACCTCTATATTTTCACAGCAGATGCTTTCTTCCACAGTAAGGGATTCATCATGGACCTGGTCTTTAGGCCTAGCAGAGGCTTCCTGAAGTGAAGAAAACTCCTCACAACAGTTTTCAAACAAACCATCAATTGGATAGTAGTCTTTACAAAATGAATTGAAAGCTGTATGAAAACCTGTTAAAGAGTGGATGCTTGCAGCGAGAAGAGACTAACACCATTCAAGAGTAGCTCCCTTCAATGAATACCTGAAGAGCTTAATCTGGACATCCTCATGCGTGATATTGTGTCGGTGGATAGCCTCATGGAAGTCCAGTAAATGCTCAGCTGGTTCCTCCCAACTTGTTGCATGAAATTCAGGGAGGAAATCTTCCCATTGGTCTCTATCAGGAAGTGCATTAGGAAAACCAACTATTTGAGAAAATTCACAGAAAGCAAACCTTTGAGCCAAAATTTTCTCCATATCGAAACAGTGGAGTCAACAATCGATCCTTGAATTATGGAGTCGCCAGGTGAAAGATGCGCAGCTTCAAATATGCCTGGTCCTTGTTCACCATCAAAGGCCAGATCTTAACATTGTCGTTACCCCAGGAAACTTCTCAGACTGAGAAAGCAGCTGCTGAAACCTTCTCGAGAAAGCTCCTTAGGGTCAACTTTCAGGTGTGCTAACAGTAGTCACAACTGAAACAGTGATGTGGAAACAATGGAGTCGCCACAGTGGAGTCGCCAGGTGCAAAGTAACAATCTTTAAGAGATCTAATGTCTGATGCACCTTCAGAATCAGAGGCTCAATGTCATTCTGCCCAGGGAAAATCTTTAACTTCGTCCCCGACAATGGCGCCAGAAATGTTAGCGACGAAAGTCACTCCTGGATTGCTTGCAGGAGCCGAGCCCGACGCCCATCAGTTTTATGTCACAGTTGTTTATAGATGGGTGATCGAATGGAGGTAAACTCAAAACGATAGTGTTGCAACTCTGAAACCAGGCCAGGTATGCATGAGCAAGTGAGGTCTTGCATAAATTTCAGACAGTGATCTGTAGTAAAGGGTGAACATGCGGAAGACTTATACAAGAGAAAAGCGGAGGTCTATTATAAACAACAGGTTTCTAACAGACTGTAGAAGAAGGCATTTAAACACAAGATCGACTTACATTCAAACACAAAGCCAGAGGACACAATTATGTAATAATAAATCCTTTATCATAACAGAACTGCAATAATTCGCACGAGTTAGTCGTTCACGAACCCTCTTAGCATGAGATGAAAATTAGACGGAGTAAGAAGAACTGTCTGTCATAAAACAAGAAATCTCATATATAGATGCATAAGCTGAAAGCTAGAATAGCTGTTAAAACATTATAGTAGGGAGCTCTGCTCAACCATCGATGCTTTCAAAATACAAAAACTGAGTCTATATACTCAGGAAAATTCACCTCACAGAGGCATGCCTAGTCACTCAAGGCTTGATGTCCCTTCAGTCAAACTCGTACTGATATCTTTCTTTAAATGCCACCTTAACTACGCATGGCTCCCGTAAGGAGGGTAGCTGAGCCATGAAGTGCTCAGCTAGCGTGCACAGACTTCTCTGTCAAGTCGAGGGCTTCGGCACAACTTCGTTGAGGGAATCGATACACAGGTCCTCTGCAAGAAGGCGGCTCACCAGACCCTCCATTCCCCTCATTTAATGCACGAAAGGAGGTTTCAACCACCTGCCCTTGTCTTCAATTACTTCAAAACTAGAAACAACATTAAGATCAGGCCCGATGGCGCCTAAAGATCGTGATGATTCCCTTTGCAACTGAACTCGGCGCCTTGGCCTTCTTTATGCAGCTCATTCCTCTCCCCAAGTGACCATGGGCTGTGACCATATGCTTTCGGCGTTTGCGAATATGAAAAGGCTAACCTTTGCTGATTGAAATCGTGATGAGCGATATGCCGAGATGGCTCAATCTGTCACCACGTGTCCCTCTGAGATCTGACGGTCTTGAACTCGCCCGACACCGCTGTGGGCTCGGGCCTCTCCCGGTATTTCATGCATCGGGACATAACGGAGCTGCTTTTTGCACCTTGGAGTCGCGACGGGCGAAACACCGAGATGGGTCAACTTGTCGCCAGGTGTCCTCTTTAAATGGACGGATGAAAATGATTCGTGATGTTGCGGGCCCCATCTTCCATGCTTTCGGTGCCATCGGGGTTCAGGGTTTTGCGATGTTGAACAACACGAAACTCTCACACCATGAACTCTCGAACGCCGAAACGCCGATGCGGCCAGATCTTGCGACACGCGTCTTTAGGATGAACGGCTGAGACCTTTCCATAAATATAAGTGCCCCTCCTCCCGACCTTTTCCTTTACGACCAGATGCCAAAACCATGGGCTCGTTCCTGAGTGCTATTGACATTTAGGGGTTCGGGGTTTCGAAAGGTGAAGAGACAAGGAATTTTACCCCTTCAACTCCCGAATGCCAATATGCCAGTGTGACTGGATCCTACGCTCCGTGTCACTGGATCGGACGACCCAGATTCAACCTTGAAATATAAGGGCTTTCTTTGGTGCTATATGTCGGGTAACTTAGTAACCCCGAGATCCTGATGACCGTTGATCTGCTCCGCGAATGGGTCTCGGCTGTGGACATCGAAACCTTGCCCGCTCGCTTGACTCGTAACTGGAAAGTTGGGTCCTTCCGCTGCTATACCTGGGTGTTTCGTGTGCAACCTACAACCCTGGGTGCTCTCGATCCCGTGACAAGAATTATTGCTAACAATTTCTTTTTAACAAGAACTGGGAAATACATATTAAAAAGTGTGGATAAATCCACTGTAGAACAAAAAAAGGGCCATGAGAGACCTTCGAGAAGTAAAATATTTGAAGTTTGGAAATGCTAAATTTTCTTTTGTGATCATAGAGTTTCTACATTCCCTAGCTATACTGCATCTATTGTATTTCAAATAATACAATCTATAGAAAACTCCGTTTATATATAATGAAAAACAAAACATAACATCTGAATTTTACAAAAACTCAGCTACCCGGTTCTATTTTGATCTTTGATTGTCCCCGTTGCTCCCAAATTGAGTCTGGACAGGGCTCGTTGAGGTCTGAGATTTGGTTGACTATGAATGAAGTTACATTCTTGGAGGCTCCGTGGGTGCTTGCTGGTGTGCATGGCTGCAGATGATTTCATTCCATCTGATCCAATCGACTCTGGATTATCTCCAGATTGCTACGCTGCTCTTCAATTTGACTCCTTTGAGCATAAATTTCATCTTCCAACCTTTCAATAAGATGTCTGTGTTGAGATATGGTTTCAATTTCAAAAGTTAGGGTGGAGCTGAGCGCTCCCATATGAATTTGTGTCCTTTGGAAGCCCACACATTCTGCCTCAAGGTCCGGTTGAACAAAATCAACTAGAAATCCCTTGACACCCTGCAAGTGCATGAACTCTAGTGCGCTTTGATTCCTCTAGATATTTTCCATGCTGTTAGGGGGGACGTGATACTGGAGAGAGTTGGGTTTTCTGTGAATTGAGAAATTGTTGGGCGGAGAAAAATTCAACAAAGGTCATGGGGCAAAGGCCTGGGCGAAGTAGTGAATAGGTGGAGAACGAGGCGGTGGGAGAGACAAGGAATAATGAGGAGCCCGAAGTCTCTGGGTAGGAATTCACTGAGAAAAAATTGACACTGGACAACCTATGCAATTCAGAGGGAGCGCATGGTGAGAATGGATTACCAAAGACAAACATATAGTTTTCCCCAGCAAGGACGAACACTGACCGAGATTTCCCCATGTGACAATCAATGCGAAATTCGTGTCAAACAGATAAGTCACAAACTCTACCTGGTGCGATGTACTTGAATCCTTCATATTTGTGAGCTTAAGTTTGGGCCTAACATCATCCTGGCTAATCGTTTGCGCATCTGAGCTGCTGCACGGATGATCCATCTGCATCAGAGCCATCATCCTTTGATTTCCCACGAGCTCGACTGAACAAATTAACTGACCACCCGAAACCATAATGAGGTCTACGTATAAGCTGTTAACCCCAACTGTCCTTGTCCGATGAGTCATCGAATTTACACTTTCCACCCATTTTCTCCACATGTCCCCTCTTGCGTTGGCCACCTATCTGCTCCACCTGTCCCCTCTTGCATTGGATCTCCAAGTGGCTCCTCCTCTATCCTTTGCATGCTGGCTCCTGGTTATGTGTTGCATTAGACTAGGGGGGCTAAGACTTCAACACCCTCCACTCCTAAGGTTCCAGGAGATCTCCCTATGGCCTCGTTCACCAATTTGTGTGCTGCCATGTTATTTTCCCTCAGAACGTGAAATAATTTTGGCTTGAGGGACCTTGAGTCTACACGTATTCGATCAATAATTATTTTTAGGATCAATTTTTTTTGTTCGGTTCCCTGGATAATCATTCTTATGATTTTTTGGAGTCTCCTATAACATTCAGATTGGAAATTTGGCTGGTCTTTGCTAGCTGGAGTCCTTTGAGTAATGCATAAGCCTCTGCTTTATTATTGGTGTCTTTCTCGATATTCCAGTAGTAGTTTAATATTATTTTTACTCTAGGTTCGTAGAGAACCCCCTCGCACCTTCCTCCCCTTATATTATAAATATAATAATATAATATATAATAAATAAATAAATATAATATAAATAATAAAATAAATATAATATATTATATTATATTATATTATATATATATATATATATATATATATATATATATATATATATATATATATATATATATATATATATATATATATATATATATATATATATATATTGTACTAGGACAACACGGTTCTCGTACTCACGTGACACGGGCTCGATACCCCAAGCATGGGGCACGAGTAAATTGGGGCGAGAATCGAATTTGAGACCTCCTTTTTAGATATTTCCTTCCATGTACACAACACTTGCCAATCGGTCTACACCTCTGGGGGAAATAAAATATAATATATTAAGTTATATATTAATTTAATATTACATATAATATATAATAATAAAAAATATATAATTAAAAATTGAATTAAATGTGTAGATCATAAATTGAATTAAACATGTAGATCCCTTATCCCCTATCTTTATCCCCTCTTTTTATTTGTGGGTAAGAGATTTTATGTCTCCTAATAGCTAATTGGATATAAATTTTATGGCTCCTAATAGCTAATTGGGTATAAATTTTATGGCTCCTAATAGCTAATTCAATTCTTAATATCGATTACAACAACACTTAACAACATGTAACATATAATATCAAAAAATGACATAAAACTTAAATACATGTAATTAACCCACTTAACAAAATTATTTAAAGAGAATAATTCATACAAATTAAAATATTTAATATTCTAAATATTTTTATGTTTTTGTACATGTTTCTTGGTTAAGTTTGATATTCATGCATCCTTATAGTATAGTAAAAAAATGTTGAATTAGAGATTTTGAGACTTGTATTAATTATGAGAATATAAGAAAATATAACCAAATTACAATTAAGAGGAAGTTGAAATATCACAAAGATTTTATAAATGCTAATTGAGCTTATCATAACTATTTTTAATTCTTCATTATGAACTTATGAACAAAAGCAATATTCTCGAAATGACGACCAATTCTCACATCGTACTTTCAAGTAAACTAGTTTGTAAAATTGTGATACAAAGTAAGGTTGACGATTAATATAATTTACTTTTAACTTGCCCAAACTTTAATTAATAGCATAAGACATATCTTTACCCATTTTTATAAATTATTTACTTTTCAAGACCTCTTAACTACAAAAACATGATAAACTTGATATTTTCATTTTCATCATGTTCAAATATAAAAATGATAACATAATAACTTAAGAAGTGTTGTAATCTAACCTATTTAAATCTATCCTTTGTACTATATACAATTAATACATCAAAACATTTCTAAAAGGTAGGTATAAGCAACTTTGCTCTAATTTCACTTGTTTTAGACATGAGTACTGTAACATCCTGCTCTTGCACGCACCTGATGCGACTTATTCTTTGAGGACACATGCGTGCAAGTGATCCGATTCAGTATATGATTGACTGTTTCACTTATGGATTATGATGATTTTGTGGATATGATAATATGTTATTTGATTATATATGTGTCGACAAGTTCTATTGATTGGTTTCATCTGAGTGTGTAGGACTCTTGACATATTGAGGATTTTGATGGCATCGATGGACCTCCTTGGACTCTAGATCGATTCAGGGAGTGGACTGTTTATGGTTTTATTATTTCTATTATTGCATATGTGACACATGAATGGCATATTATGATGTTGTTTATGGATTGCTGAAATGTTTCGTTGATGGATGCATGCTAGCGATAGCTTGCTAATCAGACTCACATTTGGAGTAAAGGGGTCACACACGAAAACCAGAGATATGGAGGGAGAGGTGTGGCAACAACCCTACCACAACTTACTAGCACTACCGCCGCAGCTCGAACTATAGGTTAATGATTACCTAGTTTGAGAGATCCACGATGCCGTGAGTGTAGACTGAGATAGTCGCTTACGAAGATTCTAAGGGGCGCACAATAAGGTAGGGTCCTTATTCCTTAGAGGCCCTTAGTCTCCCACAAGGTTGCCTAACGAAGTTTTGACTCCAAGGGTTAGACGTCTACCAAAATCAGTCAAAAGGTGAGTGGCACCCTTGGAGCACGTAGTGCATATTTAAGGGAACGCCACATAAATGAAACACGAATAAAGACGAGTGGAACCCTTGGATCATGTAGTACGTCTTGAAGGGCATGTCATGATGTTTAAACACATGTCATTCAATGAACCTAGGTGCCTAGAAAACAATATCTTACCTTGACTTAGTCAACCTTAAAATAATTATCTACGAGTAAAGTTTATAATTATAACCTTCCCTTAAAAATTTGCTAAGCCTAGTTGAATTTAAAGACTAGGTCTAAGTAGGACATGAGGACTAAAAATTAATTAAGCAATTAATAAAGGGGGGATGAAGAAAAATCGGGGGTAAAAATTAAATTTAGAATTTAAAGGAGGATTAAATTATTTAAAAAGATTAATTGTTATTTATGTGAAAAACTTGCTAAATTCGAACATAGACAAAAAGGGGAAATTAATTGCAAAAGGAATGTGGAACATAGAAGGAATCTAGTATAGAGAATTTTCCTAAAATGAAATCAACTAAGCTTTAAGAAAGGCGTTAGTCATTAAGGGAATGTGAGGGAATAAAGGGACACCGAGGCATGTTTTTAGGAACACTTTTAGGTGGGTGAGGGAAATTGCAAATTTAATTTAATTAATTAAATGAATTTCTGGTGCAACTAAGGGATTGGGTGATAAGTGTACGAGGGAGAATATTTCCTAATAAATTTTTAATAAAACTAATTTAATGTGCAAATGGAAAGGCCACTAAGAGGAACTCTATAAAATAAATGGTAGAGGAGGTAAATGGATCAAGACTGGCATGCGTAAGGTTATGCTGCCCGATTTTTCTTGACTGATTTTTCTTGTGGGAGTTGGGATACCCAACTCAAACAGAGAGTGGTAGCTTGACCTTGCGAGGTGAGCTGGGAGCTAGCTTTCTTTGGTTTGTTTTCGTGGACGCTTTGCTGCTTGGGGGGCTCAGGGGGAAGAAGAGTACTCCTAGTGTTGGTTGGGAGGTACCAGTGAGGTCTCAACGATTAGTAAGAGGGAGGTAGGAGGGAGCGCAAGCGTGAAATAACAACTTCGAATTCTTCGCCTCCAGTTACGGTAGTCCTAAACTAAGTTGTGTTCATTCAGTTTCAATTTAATTGCATACACATTTATGGGAACTCTATTCAATGATGGATATTTTTACTTTGATTGATTAGGCCTCTTTATTCTAGATGGTTCTCCATGAGAAACTCCCAGCCTCATGCTTAATCCTGACGCTTGTTTCGTGTTCTACCTGGTGAAAACCCAAGCTATGAAACTAATTGGATTGTCTACATTTCCTTCCTTCTTTTACACAGTGAGTTTCCCTTACTACTCACCATTCCACTTCTTTGGCCCGATGGTTACATGTTATTACAAGGACTTATACACTTTTTCTTGGCGAATCCTCACCCCTTTCACCGCAATTCCTGCTTTGTACAACAAATTTCTTCAAGTTATCTCTGCGTTTTTATTTTGCACAGTTCACCCAACGTCCTTTCTCAAGGAGTAATCTTGGTTTTTTCAAGTAGGTTCTTTGTGTTTTCTTGTGATAAGTTAGCTCGGTGTTGGTATTTTTGCCCAGAGTTCTCCAAGCTTGTACATCGATCCCTTCTCTGAATGCTCCACGATTTCTTATGTCTTTACACAACATTTCCTTCTTAAAGTTGCCCAACAAAATTTGTTCTTCTTCTTTGCATTGTTGGAGTCTTGTTCTCAGCCCTTTTCTTCTGCTTACCTTACGATTTACTTGGATATTTTACCTGTGTAGAGAAGATGCCCAACGTTTGATTCTTACTCTGAAAATTCGTGGAGCTGCGTTGCTTAATTTCTTAGCCATTTGCTCTCTTACAATGAACTCCATCTCCTTTTGGCTCGACGTTGATGTGTTACACAACTTGTCATTTCCAATTTCGCGTAGT
>ML794808.1:31607-66112 GCA_009831015.1 Picea engelmannii | reverse complement strand
CAAATACCCAATGCTGTACTCTCTTTACCCATGCGTTTTAGCGCCTTACCTCTGCGACTTGCTCCCTATTTCTCCCAGCATGAATACCCATGTGTTTAGCATCTTGCCTCTGTGAGTTTTCTCCCTATTTCACCTAGCATGAATACCCATGCGTTTAGCATCTTGCCTCTGTGATTTTTCTCCCTAATTCTCCTAGTAAGAATACCCATGTGTCTAGCATCTTGCCTCTGTGAATTGTTGGTTCTCTCTCATATTTTTCATAACAACAATTGATTATGGAAGCCACTCCTACCACCCAATTCTGTCCCTTTCACTGAAGAGATTTTATGGCTTCTGACACTTCCATTCACGTCCTTCGAGGCTGCTGGATTTCCTTTTGCATTTATGCTGAAGAATTTTTAATTGCCAAGGAAGTATTTTAGTAAGTCTCCTCTCTGTTTGTTATATCCTACATTCACGCCTTTCAGTTTAGAGGTATTTGGATGGAAAACAAATTTTATATATTTCCTTTAAATCACTGTCGGGTGTAAATCCTTTATTGCCTTCACTAAGAAATTTAACCAATAGTTGAATGTTATCTCTTGATAAATTAAGTATAATGTGAGGGGATTGGCTCAACATTTGTACAAGTCTAGTTCGGTGGCTAATCCCTTGTTAGTTATCTTATATGCTCTTGTTACTAGGGTGTTATGTGTTTCAATAATTCCTTGTTTCCCACCCCCTTTTGATTGATTAAGGTTTTAGAGAGGCACCTTAACACCCTCTCCTCTACTTGACGATGGGTTGATTCATTGATTGGTTTAGAGATGCAATGATTTTTTCCTTGGGATAATGTTGTAAGTCATAAAAGGATGGGTTAAGCAATAGTGAATTCCACCATTTTTTACTCGAATTGATGCTCATGGGGCCTTGCTTGGGGTTGGTACCGTGGTTCTATTTTCCTTGTCTCATTGTTCCTTCCTATTTTAATCCTTGTTGTGTGTCATAGGTGGTAATTGCATATTTTATTGATGTATAATAGGTGGTGATATTAGATTTTCCTTGGCACCATGAAATATAATCCATGATTATTCTTGCACCTTGGAGTTAGCATGAGGAATGATTGTTTTAGTAAATTATTTACCGTTGCGCCTTAAATAAAGAGGAGGTTTGACCATTTAGTAGTTAGATCCTCTTGCACCTTGAAATATGATTGATGTGTGATCAATTAAGAAGGTTGTTTACCACACGCCTTCAGAAGTAAGTGGATAATTACCTTGTGCCTTTTAAATTAAAGTCGATTACTCTTGCGCCATTAAACTAATGTAGAAAATTAATTGATTAAGATTTTATAACCTCTTGCGCCATCTAAAATACATTGTTCACTCTCGTGCTTATAGATTAATGAATGACATATGTTTGACTAGGAATTATAGCTCTTGCGCTAGTTAAGATTTAGATGAGTACCTTTGTGCCATGGATTATGCTGTGATAAAGTAATAAGATTATTGGCGCGCTTGAATATTGATGATGTATGTTTAGATATGTGATTGGATTTCCTTGGCGTGATGAAAATAAGGTTGACATTTACTCGACTGCTATGGGATATGTGGATGCATGTTTATTTTAGAATTTGTTTACTCTTGCGTGATAAAATAAAGTTGATTACCTTGCGCCTTATATTATGTCTCTGTATGATGGTTTAGTCATTAAATTCTCTTGCGCCTTGGAAATTTATATGATTTATGATTGGTTAAAGAAACACTCTTGTGCCTTTAGTATTCGATATATGTTTAGGTTACAATTGGTTTCTCTTGCGTCATTAATTGTGGATGAGTACGTGGCTAAGTGTTTGGGATATGCACCACAAAATAACTGATAATTGCTTGTGCCTTGGATTTATTATGGTCTACTATGTGTTATGTGAAGGATTACTATTGTGTCTTGATTAATTGATGTTAGGTTGATGGATTGATGTGGTCGATGAGTGTAGAATCTGTGGTTTATCTTAGTTGTTTTGGACATGATTGTTGGGTGGGATGTAGACACCTCCTTGTTCCTCAGAACAATCACCAGCCTTGAGACCTTAAATGGTTAAAACCTATTGGAACCTAGGCTTGCGTGTTGCTTGTTTGTCATGGACGTCCTAACCTTGTAGGGTAGGTTGGGGCAGATAGTATCTTATGTGTTTTGTGATTGTCCTTATGATCCTTAAGTAGCATTATGTTTTCTCATGTTGTCTTTATGTTATCTGATGATTGTCCTTATGAGATGAGTTGAGCGTTTATGATTCGTATTGTTTATGCATCATTATTAAATGTGGAATACAATGATGTTGATGGGCTATTAATTAATGTGTTAATATGTCGGTATGTGTGTCATGGTTCATGATGATGATGTGTCTGCATTTTGTCATAATTGATGGTTAATGCATTGAAATTGTTTCGTTATTATATGTGAAAGCCGTGTCGATGATGTTGTTAATTATTATGATGTTTTATTTACCTAACACAGCATTAAAATAATTTTTTTTTTACCTGTTGTACGTCACTTTTGTTGTCATAACAGCGGGGGCCATTACATATGGCATCAGAGCAGGTTCAACCTTGCGACTATGGATAACCATGCCTTCAATTGAATTAAGTCCTTGATTAATACTCAACACTAATTGAATTATTAACTTGTCCTTGCGGTAATCACAGTTAGAGGACGCCATAGAGATTCGTGACATGGTGCCAGGGGAGGAGGTGCGACGCCTCTAGTAGCACCCATGCTAGAGGCATCCAACCCGTAAGGAGAAGAACAAGTCTTGAGCATGAGCATATTGCCACGTGGGATGCATTGGGTTTGACAGGGTCCTTCCAGGGAAATTTTAGAGGCCTTGGCTAACTGTCTGTACTGAGATAAGGTTAGCGCACCTTTACCCATGAGGGTCCACAACCCCCCCAAGCCAGTACTGGTTGCATTAACAGAAAAATCTAGAATATTGAGTTCCCGAGTTCACGAGTGCCACAGATGGCTCAGACACCGAGACATGGCTGAAGAAAAAG
Source organism: Picea engelmannii (assembly GCA_009831015.1). NCBI lineage: Eukaryota > Viridiplantae > Streptophyta > Pinopsida > Pinales > Pinaceae > Picea > Picea engelmannii. The sequence goes on along the minus strand of ML794808.1, from coordinate 63,083 downwards.
GTGACGTGCTTCGTTCTTCGCAGTTACGACCTCTATCACGAAGGTTGATACAGGAGCATCGTAAGCAAGCCAACAAAGAAAGCGAAAGAGCGGGGGATAGCTGGAAATGCACTAGCGCACATTTTGAGAATGTTTTGAATTTGAATGATAAAACATTTAATGTAATATCTAGGTGAATGTATTTTCATTTATGTTTGAAAGATTGTAAACATATCTTGAGCATTGCTCTCATCTATCAGATATGGAGACATTTAATTGTAATGAATATAAAGTAGGTATCTTTTAATTATGATTAGATAGTTTGTAAGGTAGGAGGGAAAAACTCTAAGAAATCTCCCTCGCATGTATTGAAAAAAGATAGAGATTGCAATTGTAAATTGTAGAGAAAGAGATCATAGGAGAATAGAGATTTTAGAAGGTCTCATACACAGATAGCGGTTGCTATAGAAACCATGTATATAAACACTTGGATTAATATAAAAGAGCTTTGATCCAATTTCATGGTGTTGTGATGAATATTGTTTGCATCTATTGAATGGTATGTTTACAAGTTGCTTATATTCTCTGTTACGTGTCTATTTCAATATATGTGTGTGTATGCTCTTAATTTCATGTTGAATGTATGAATTCTGTGAGAGGGGAAGTATAATTTTCAATTGTTTCTCTTCCTGAGAATTCCTACAAGGGTGTAGTGAAAGTCCGCAAGGAGTGCGTTGATGAGTTTCTGAGTTTTACCTCAGAAAATCTTAGGAGAGATACCATTGCTCTTATACCAGTAAAAGTGCAAGTATAGCACAGATCCGTGCAAGGTTTGCGTAGGCTGGTCGAAGTCTTAGAATCTTCTAACCGAGGAAGGTGGTTAAATAATTGTTGTTGCAGGGAAGTGCACAGAGTTGGAGGTTTTAAATAACCAGAGGTTATTGTGAATGCTGCAAGGAGTGCGCACAAAGGGGCTTAATAAATCCTTGAGTTGTAGCAAAAAGGAAGCTCAGGAAGGATATATAATTAGAATAATTCAAGGGAAGAGAGAGGTCTGAAATTACCTCATAGACACTAAGTTCAGAAAGGAAAAGACACCAATTCATTTGGCCATAAGTCCTTGAGAAGTCTGAACGGACGGTTGAAATTCTCAGAGGGAGAACCACCGAAGTTCTATGGGTCGTTGGATCTTGTAGACCGGTGGGAAGGTTAAGCCTGAGAATCCTTAAGCACTCGTATGATCAAGAGGAGTAGTGGCTGTTGGATCTAGATCAACGAGAGTCGTTGATCTCGTGCTCGGGTTTCGTCGTTTTAGAATTTGGGGCATGTAGGAAGTTGTGACTCAGAGTCGAGAGTTGTGAACTCCCAATTTGCGAAGTCCCAATAGAGCCCAGACCGTCAGATCGCGGGGAGTCCAGAACCATTTATTTGTGGTGAGGAGTTATCATGATTTCGACCATCGAGTGAAAGGGGGTTGTTGCATTTCAAAACACTGATACGCGAAATCTCGATGTGTCGAAATATTTGACCCTAGGTTTTAGCCAAAGGTCACATCAAGCGAATTCAGGGGAGGAAACAAGGACCCATTAGCCCTTTTCAGGATTTCAGGGATTGGATGAGTTAGAGGGATTCAAAGAAGGGATCATGAAGTCGCGAAACCCAAAATACCTTTTCGGGTGAAGATTATGCTCACGTCAGCTGGTCACGTGGGTAAGAGTTGGCGCTTAGTGCTTATTCGCACAAGCGTAACTCCCAAAAAGGACCTGTGGAAACACTTGTGTGTTGGAGATTCCTGTGGGGAATCAAAGGGCCAGTCGGACTCAAGGAGAGATTTAGAACGATCCTTAGACCGGAAGGTAAAGCACAACTTGCTGAGGTAGGGGTGTTGTGTCAGGTGTTATCATAGATTACAATCACTATTTTCTGTAATCAAGGGAGACAGAAGGCAAATTGTGATTTAAATTCTGCATGGAACATATTTGAACAATGCTTCCCAGAAGACGTCAAGATAGACCAATGCTCGATCCAACTGTGGAAAGGGAAATGAGAGAACTCCATTCTCGATTAGATGCCACATAGACAACATAGAGATGAGCTACTGATACTAGAGATGTCAATGAAGCCGAAAGTGAAATTGAGGCTGGAGCTGGAGAAGAAGTTGTAGCCAAAGATGCCGGAGAAGAATGTCTATTCAGAGTTGTTGCAAGAATAGGGGCTAGATAAAAAATGAATATTCCGATGTATGAAGGAAACTTAGACGTCGAGGAGCTGCTAGATTGGTTTATAGCTCTGGAAAAATACTTCGAATATGAGGATGTCGAGGAAGATAAGAAGGTCAAACATGTTGTCACTAGACTTAAAGGGCATGAAACACTATGGTGGGATGAAATGTAGGCTGACAGGCATTGCAAAGGCAAGCAAAGAATCAAAAGCTGGGATAGAATGGTTGCAAAAATGAAATCCAAGTTTATACTCAGAGACTACCAGATTAATCTATTTCGAAGAATGCGGAATTTGAGACAGAAGGGGATGACAGTGAAAAAATACACTGAGGAATTTTATCGACTTAACATCAGAGTAGGTCATCGAGAGAGTGATGATGAAAAATTCGCTAGATATATGAATGGTCTGAGATATGACATTCAGAATTAGATGAGCATGGTGATGATTAGAAATGTAGAAGATGCTTATCAAATTTCTCTAAAGGTAGAAGAAAAATTGGCCCGAAAGCAAAGTCAAAGGGGAAGAGGTAGAAGCTAGATAAGAGACAAACAAGTTGCCCAAGATAGAGTAGAAAAGCCCAAAGAGGAAGAAAATAAACCTCATACTCACCCTGAAAGAGGAGGAAGTTCAAAGGGAAGAAAATATGATGACATAAATACTTTTCCGCGAGCCAGAGGAAGAGGAGGTGAGATAAAATGTTTTGTCTATGGAAAGATCAGACATAAATATTTTGAATGTCCTGATAGAAAGAGAGATGGAGGAGGCAAAGCTCACATTTTAGAAGCACAAAGTTGAAATGTTGAGGTAGAAGATGCAGAAGGTGGAAGATCCTTAATGATGAGGAAAATTCTCTTGAAGCCAGAGAAAGATGCGGAGAATCCAGTCCAAAGAAACAATTTGTTTAGAACTGGTTGCAAGACCAAGGATAGGGTATGCAAGGTAATAGTGGACAGTGGAAGCAGAGATAACTTGGTATCCACAAAAATGGTGGAGAAGATGGAATTGGAGACAGTTGCACATCCGAGCCCATATAAAGTCTCATGGTTGCAAAAGGGACATCAGGTAACAATCACTAAACATTGTTTAGTTGAATTTAAGATATGGGGTTATAGGGATGAAATATTATGTGATGTTATTCCCATGGATGTCTGTCATATTTTGTTGGGTAGACCATGGCAATATGACAAAAATGTTGTTCATGATGGGAGAAGGAACACATACACCTTAGAGAAGAATGGTAGAACAAATATGTTGCTTCCAATTGAAGACAAGAAGGTGAAGGAAGAAATGAGAAATACTATACTTCTGATGAGTGGGAAGGAGCTTCTTGATGAAGTCAAGAAAGATGAAGATATGCTGTTTGCTGTGGTAAGAGTCATTTTGACCAGTACTTCGATAGATGATCTACCAGAGGACATTCAGGAACTGCTGGAGAATTTCGCTGATATAGTGGTAGATGATTTACCTTGTTCATTATCGCCCATCAGGAGTATAAGCCATCACATTGACCTTATACCAGGAGCAAGTTTACCAAACAAAGAAATGTATAGGTTGACCTTGAAGGAGAATGAAGAGGTCAAGAAGCAAGTCCAGGATTTGATGGAAAAAGGATTGGTTAGAGAAAGATTGAGTCCATGCGTTGTACCAACAGTGTTAAGTCCAAATAAGGATGGTGGATAGAGGATGTGTACAGATTCAATTGCGATAAACAAAATCACCATCAGGTATATACTTCCTTTACCGAGGATGGATGACTTGATGGATTTCTTAAGTGGAGCAAAGTTTTTTTCAAAGATTGATTTGAAAAGCGGATATCATCATATTCGAATGAGAGAAGGTGATGAGTGGAAGACAACATTCAAGATGAATGAAGGGTTATATCAATGGCTTGTCATGCCATTTGGTTTGACAAATGCATCGAGTACCTTTATGATATTGATGAACGAAGTCTTGAAGGATTTCATTGGAAAGTTCGTAATTGTGTATCTTGATGATATACTGATCTTTAGTAAGACTGAGGAAAAACACTTGAGACACTTAACTCTAGTGATGAGGAGGTTACAACAAGAGAAGTTGCTGATAAATTTGAAGAAGTCATCTTTCATGAAGAAAGAACTCATTTATTTGGGATTTGTAATCTCTTCGAATGAGTTGAAGATGGATCCTAAGAAAGTAAAAGCAATCAGGGAATGGCCATCACCAAAGAATATCTTTGAAGTTAGAAGCTTCCATGGATTAGCAAGTTTTTACAGGAAATTCATCATAAATTTTCGTCAAATTTTTGCACCGATGATGGACATAGTCAAGAAAAGGAATAAATGTTTTCACTGGATAGAGGAAGCAGAGAAGAGTTTCAAGTTGTTGAAAGAGAATATTACTAAACAACTAGTTTTGGTTTTTCCAGACTTCAGTAAAACATTTCAAGTCAGATGTGATGAAAGTAGATTTCAACTGGAGCAGTCTTAAGTCAAGATAACAGGTCGATTTCATACTTCAGTGAGAAGATGAACTATGTAAAGAAGAATTATTCTACATATGATAAAGAATTTTATGCAATCATACAAACATTTAATAAATGGAGACATTACTTGGTTCCGAAAGAGTTTGTCTTATATAGCGATAATCACGCTTTACAATTCATAACTCGACAGGAGAAATTGAACCATAAACATGTGAAATGGGTTGAATTTATGCAGAACTTTACTTTTGTTATAAATCACATTTCTGGAACTGCTAACAAGGTTGTTGATGCATTTAGCAGGAAATGTTTGATTTTGCAGGAGTTTCGTGTGAAGACCTTAGGTTTTGATAGCCTTAAGGATATGTACAAAGATGATACAGGTTTTAAAGATGCTTATGAAGCATGCGAGAATCCTATTTTAAGAGATAGAAGCCAATGGATTGAATATATGGTTCAAGATGGACTATTATTCAAAGGAAATCAGTTGTGTATCCCGAAGAGTTCTATGAGAGAGAATCTTCTAAAGGAAAATCATAGTGGAGGATTGACTGGACATTTCGGCCATGAAAAAACGTTTGTGCAACTGAAAAATTTATATTATTGTCTAGAGATGAGGACAAATGTCAAGAAGTTTGTCAACAAATGTAGAATTTTCCAGCACGCGAAGGGGAAAAGACAAAATACAGGATTATATCAACCATTTCCAGTACCAGAGAGGCCGTGGGATGCAGTAAGCATGTATTTTGTGTTAGGACTGCCAAGGACACATAGGGGTTGTGATTCCATATTCATGGTAGTCGACATATTTTAAAAAATGGCACATTTCATTCCATGTCAGAAAACTAGTGATGCCATGCACATTGAGAACCTATTTTTCAAAGAAGTTGTTTGACTTCATGGCTTACGTACGAGTATTGTTTTAGACTGGGATACCAAATTTGTCGATCATTTCTGGAGGACACTATGGAAGAAGCTGGGGACAGATTTATCTTTTAGCTCAGCATATCACCCTCAGACGGATGAATAGACTGAGGTAGTAAACCAAATCTTAGGGGGCTTATTGAGGAGTTTAGTAGCTGAACATCATAGTAAGTGGGATTAGATTCTGTCGCAAGTGGAATTCGCATATAACGATTCACCGAATATAAGCACATGACAAAGCCCATTCTAGATAGTGTATGGTATGCAGCTGAGAGGAGTATATGAGTTGAGAGACTTATAGCAGAGTGAATTCAGAAGTGCTGGAGCAGAATATTTTGTAGCAGAGATGCAAGAGCTCCATAGTAAAATCAAAGAGCAGTTAAAGAATTCGAATCAGGAATATAAGCACAGAGCAGATCAACACAGAATATAACTTAAGTTTGAAGTGGGAGATTTAGTCTTAGCTCACATGAGGAAGGAAAGATTCGCAAGGGGAACATATAATAAGCTTAAAATAAAAAATATAGGGCCATGTAAAATCTTGAGGAAATTTGAGGCCAATGCTTATGAGATCGAATTTCCATATGGAGTTGGAATATCACCCATATTCAACATAGTGGATCTGTACCCTTATAGAGCATATGAAACAAAAGGATCAAAGGATCAGAAGTAAGTTCAGTGGGTCAAACAATTGCTTGTAGCTGAAAATCCGCAGATGGAAAAGATAATTAATCAGAGGGTTAGCAAGAAAACCCGAAGGAAGAAATATTTTGAGTATTTGATAAAGTGGAAAGGACACCCAATTGAGGATGCCAGTTGGGAAAGAGAAGAAGAAATCCAGAAACATGGAAAGACGGTGCAGGAGCTCATGAATTTTTCAGCCAAGGGAGTATGATGCAGGAGCATTGTAAGCAAGCCAACAAAGCAAGCGCAAGAGCGGGGGACAACTGGAAATGCACCAACACACATTTTGAGAATGTTTTGAATTTGAATGATAAAACATTTAATGTAATATCCAGGGGAATGTATTTTCATTTATGTTTGAAAGATTGTAAACAGATCTTGAGCATTTCTCTCATCTGTCGGATATGGAGACATTTAATTGTAATGAATATAAAGTAGGTAGTTTTTAATTCTGATTAGATAGTTTGTAAGGTAGGAGGTAAAAACTCTAAGAAAGATCCCTCACATGTATTGAAAAAAGATAGAGATAGTAATTGTAAGCTATAGAGCAAGAGATAATAGGAGAATAGAGATTTCAGAAGGTCACATAAGAAGATAGTGGTTTCTATAGAACCCATGTACAAAAACACTTGGATTAATACAAAAGATATTTGATCCAATTTCATGGTGTTGTGATGAATACTATTTGCATCTATTGAATGGTATGTTTACAGGTTGCTTATAATATCTGTTATGTGTCTATTTCAATATATGTGTGTGTATGCTCTTGATGTTATGTTGAATGTATGAAGTCTGTGAGAGGGGAATTATAAGTTTCAATTGTTTCTCTTCCTGAGAATTCCTGCAAGGGTGCAATGGAAGTCCGCAAGGAGTGCGTTGATGAGTTTCTGAGTTTTACCTTAGAAAATCTCAGGAGAGATATCGTTGTTGTTATACCAGTAAAAGTGCAAGTATAGCACAGATCTGTGCAAGGTGTGCACAGGCCGTTTGAAGTCTTAGACTCTTCCAACCGAGGAAGGTGGTTGAAGAACTGCTGTTGCAGGGAAGTGCACAGAGTTGGAGGTTTTAAATAACTAGAGGTTATTGTGAATGCCGCAAGGAGTGCGTGCAAAGGGGCTTAAAAAATCCTTGAGTTGTAGCACAGAGGAAGCTCAGGAAGGATAGATACTTAGAATAATTCAAGGGAAGAATGAGGTCTGAAGTTACCTCATGGACGCTAAGTTCAGAAAGGAAAAGATGCCAAGTCATTTGGCCAAAAGTCCTTGAGAAGTCTGAACGAAAGGTTGAAATTCTCAAAGGGAGAATCACCGAAGTTTCGTGGGCCGTTGGATCTTGCAGACCGACGGGAAGGTTAAGGTCGAGAATCCTTAAGAACTCGTATGATCAGGAGGAGTAGTGGCCGTTGGATCTGGATCAACGAGAGTCATTTATCTCGTGCTCGAGTTTCATCATTTCAGAGTTTGGGGCGTGGAGGAAGTTGTGACTCGGAGTCGAGAGTTGTGAACTCCATATTTGTGAAGTCCCAATAGAGTCTGGACTGTCAGATCACAGGGAGCCCAGAACCATTGATTTGTGGAGAGGAGTTATCGTGATTTCGACTATCGAGCAAAGGGGGTTGTTTCATTTCAAAACGTCGATACACGAAATCCCAAGGTGTCGAAATATTTGACCCCAGGTTTTAGCCAAAGGTCACATCAACTAAAGTCAAGGGAGGAACTAAGGACCCATTAGCCCTTTTTGAGATTTTGGGGATTGAACAAGTCAGAGGGATTCACATTAGGGATCGCGAAGTCGTGAAACCCAAAATACCTTTTCAGGTGAAGATTGTGGTCACATTAGCTAGTCACATGGGTAAGAGTTGGCGCTTAGTGCTTATTCACACAGGTGTAACTCCCAAAAAGGACCTGTGGAAACACTTGTGTGTTGGAGATTCTTGTGGGGAATCAAAGGGTCGGTCAGACTCAAGGAGAATATTTAGAACAATCCTTAGACCGAGAGGTCAAGAAGAACCTGCTGAGGTAGGGGTGCTGTGTCAAAGGTCCTCTTAGGCGGTCTTCAGCTAAAGGGGAGCTCTCTTCTATGATGGGAGACACTCCTACCTCAACTAAACATGGTCGTCGAAGCCGTGTTACAGGAACGGTTTGAGGAACATTTCCAAGTGAAGTATTTGTTAGAGGAATTCAATGAGCACCAACTCAAAGAGTTCAATGCCTTACGACAGGGAGGTCATATGGTGCCCGAGTATGAGGCTTGTTTTATGGATCTACTTTGGTATGCCTCGCATCTGAACATGAAGAAGTTGAAGATCAACAAGTTCATGTTCAAAATTAACTCCAGTTTTCACGTGAAGGTGAGGATCTAAATGCCTCAGATGTTGAACGATGCATTCCAGTAGGCCTCATAGTTGAGAAGGAATTGAACACGGGAGTCAGGGAAAGACTCCTACAAGACCGTCTGGACTGACGACATCTGGTGCACAACAACATCATACACCAAATAGATAAGACATCTTGGTATTAAGATACGTATATAGGACCCTTTTTCAAGACACCACGTTGATAGGTTCCTCAGCAGAGGGCTCCCTACAGGGGACCACCGCATCTACAACAGTGCTGCCAACAACCGTAGTTAGGTTTGTCAAAAAAAAAGACTAAGATCTTAAGCTGGTGGGCCGACAACCTCTATTTCGGGGACAAAAGTACTAGACCAGAGGTGGGTGATGGTCATGTGGAGATCCATCATACCAACAAGACTGTCCGGTTGAAAGGGCCAGAGCAACCGGGTCAACAGGACACACTACTGTGGTGGAGATGGGAAAGGTCCATAGGATTCATGATCACGGTGAATAACCACTAGGCTGTGTGCCAGACCACTGTGCTCAAGGCGTTAGGTACCATCGCCAACCAAAATTTAGTATTTGTTAGATCCTGATGCTCAGGGAGATTTATTCTAAACCGTGCTGAAAGGATTTAGGTAAAGGCAGTCGAACATGAAAAGTTAGGCCATGTAGAAATGGATTCGGGAGCCAAGCAATAGGATGGAGGAAGGGTTACAGGTTGTAGCCTTAACCTGGGGAATAGTGTAATGAAGTCTGACCTATACGTCATGATATTAAGATATTATGACTTCGTGATCAATATGGACTGGTGGGAATCACATGATGCGATACTCAATGGTAAGATGAAGTGGTTGAGTTGGACTGACGATGAGGGATAGAGAAGTGCGATTTTAGGAAGAAAATAGGGAGTATCCTCGAGGTTCATTTCTTCCTTAGAGCTGGAAGAGAGCATGCACGAGGATGAAATTTATATGTATACTTAGAGTTGAATGTAAAGGGCATGGTGAAAGGATTGAAAAAGATTTCGGTAGTATGAGCATTTGCGGACGTGATTCCCAAAATAATTACCAGGTGTGCAACCCAAAGCCAAGATGGAATTTACCATCGACCTAAAACCTGGAACTAAACCAATGGAAAGAACACCTTATTGGATGTCGAAACCTGAGTTACGAGAGTTGATAATGCAACTGAAAGAGTTGTTGGACCTAGGACTTATGCCCAAGTGTATCACCTTGGGGTGCTTCTGTTATTTTCATATGGAAGAAGGATGGGTCATGGAGACTCTGCTTGAATACCATCAAGTATTCATTGATGACATATTGATATTCCTGGAGGATGGAAGAGCTTGACGAAATTTGTGCTTGGTGCTACAATGTTTACGAGAAAACAAATCTTAGGGACTGTCGAAATTCTCTTTTATCAATCGAGGATTCATCATTTTGGGCATGTTATCTCCGACGAAGGTATTGCTGTGGAGCCAACAAGGGTAGAGGTTATTATGGAATGTCCCATGCCGACGAACATACCATAAGCATGTAGCTTCAGGGGTTAGCGAGATATTATCGACGTTTTTTCAAGGTTTTTTTGAAGATAGAAAATCCGATTATGAAATTATAGAAGAAGAACAAAATTTTGTATGGACTGAGAAATGCGCAGAAGCATTTCGAAGGCTCAAGGAGCTATTGACAAAAACACCGATACTAAAAGTCCCTGATATGGATGAGGACTTCTTGGTATGAACTGACGCATCCAAGGAAGGCTTAGGCAGAGTCTTGATGCAAGATGGTTGGGTGATCGCTTACATCTTGAGAAATTTAGGAAGGCATGAGGAGAACTATGTAACGCACGATTTGGACTTGTTAGCCATTATGTATGCCTTGAGAGTTTGGAGACACTACCTGATTGGACGAAATTTTGAACTAAAAATGAACCACTGTGGTTTACAACATATTTTTACACAAAGCGACTTGAACACGTGACAAAGGCATTGGTCGGAACTGCTTAGCGTGTACGATTTTGAGATTACCTAAATAAAAGGAACTGTGAACAGAGTGGTGGCTGATGTGTTGAGTCAGAGACCACACATATTTTCGATAATACCTCCTCAGACTAATCTACGTGAAAGGATTCTAAATACACAACGCAACGATGACTAGTATAAATATTTTAAGGAATTTATCGGACAAGGCATCATGTTGATACCAAAAATCAAGGGATTTACTGCGGACCACGACAGATTAATGAGATATAACAACCGGATTTACGTACCTCCCAACGACGAATTGAGAAGTCTGATATCAAAAAAATCTCATAGGACAATGTACATGGCTCATCTAGGAGTCACGAAGATGAGGGAAGACCTTAAACCCTTATTCTTCTAGAATATGAGGCACGACTTGATTGTTGTGATAGTTGACACTCTGACGAAGAGTTCACATTTTGTCCTTGTGCGTACGATGCATAAGGAGCCATGTATATCTAGAGTTATATCAACAAGATATTGAGACTGCCTAACGTACCAAAAGAATCATATCCGATAAGGGAATCGATGTTTGCAAGACAATTTTGGATTAGTTTCCCAAGAGGCCTTGGGAACACCACTAAGATTTAGTACAACATGTCCCTAAGATAGACAGGCTGACCAAGGGAACAAACCAAATTTGGAAGGTTGTGTTGTGTATGTGTGTGTTGGACCAATCAAAACATTGGGAATAGTTCTTTCCACTAGTCGAGTTTATGTGCAACAAAAACCATAAAGGTACCTTCAAGATGACATCGTTGAGTTTCTCTATGGGCGACCATGTCAGACTCCTTTGAGCTGGGATAGACTCGAGGATGGGGTCTCGGTAGGACCAGAAGTGATCCAAGAAATGGAAGAACCAGTAAAAACGATGAAAAAAAGGGTTGGAAGAAGTGCAAGATCGACATAAGGGTTTTTACGATGCGCATCACATGACCATAATTATGAAGGGCCTAATGGATAATCGTGCCTCATTCTTGGAGGTATTGCGCGATGTTTATCTTGTATCTGTGTGTGAATTTAGGTCAGTGATCCTACGCATGTGATTGACTTGAGTTCTTGGTGGATGTTGCACGAGGGTGCACTCACGACAGAGCCAATCCACTTTCTAGAACATCACATTCGAAAGCTACGACGTTGAACTGTCGATTAGGTCAAGGTGCAATGAGGCAATTATAGTCCACACTCGGCTACCTGGGAGGACACATATGATCTGTGTCAACAGTTTCCATTTTTGTTCGATAGCTAGACCTTTAGATATTGTTAGATAATTTATTTATTCACTTGTATAATGTGAAACTTTGGGACGAAGTTTAAAACAAGAGGGGGTGTATGTAACATCCTACTCTTGTGCGCACCTGATGTGACTTATTATTTGAGGACACTTGCGTGCAAGTGATCTGGTTTATTATATGATTGAATGTTTCTCTTATAGATTATGATGATGTTGTGGATATGATGATATTTTATTTGATTACATATGATCCAGGTGGATATCGGTGGCCACCCACCTTTTCCAACTGTCTCAAAACAAATTTCTAGCAATTTTGGTAATTTACTATTTTTAACAGTTTTTAACTTTCGAGGCCATTTTGAGGGCCTAAATGACGGTTTTTTGGGATCAATATTCTCAATGATATCCAAAGGCTCTGATTGATCCCCCTAAATGAATCTCCTCAACGATACCTTTCCAACGAGCTATCGTGCACCCCAAACGAAGATCGTATGCCAAAGTTACGCCCCTGGGAAGTTGATACACCAAACTACCCAAAACGGGGTCCACAAAAATGTTGGATTTTCATCTTCTGGGGTTATGGTTTTGGAATTTATTTATGATAAAAATTCCTTTGGAGCCTCATTTTAAAATAATTTTCTTGCGAATGCGAGTATCTGTCACATATCTTATCAGAGATAAGCTGCCACCATTCTAGCGAGTCTTTTAATCTGTATTTTTACAGTCTTTGTACATTTTCGCTCATTAATAGAAAATTGTGTATTATTGTATATTTGTGTTTATGATTAGATATATGATACATTTTTGTTATATTATTGTATATCCGATATATCTTTGTACATTTATTTATTATATCTCTGCTCTCATTTCGTGCCGAAAATAATCCAGATCAGTGGTATCAGAGCAGGCTACTCTTGATCATTTTTTTTTTCAGTGCATGTCCCCGACGAGGTATGAGTATAGAAAGTTTGGTATCGAGCTTGTCTCTCTTGAATAAAATCACTCTCACATGCCCAAGAAACCCTCCATGGCGGAAGAAATAAAAATGACAGAGAAAATGATTCTATCAATCTGTTGATTGACCAAGCTCTCACGCGACAGAGGGACAAAATGATGGAGAATTTTTCCCACATCCTTCGATGTCTGGTGATACAAGATGTACATCTTAATTAAACAACCACTTTGGAAGCACCTCTCCTTTCAAGGTACAGGTTAATTTTGAAATTCCTGTATTTGAAGGTCAGATAGATGAAAATTCCCTAGACAAATGGTTAAATCTACTAGAAGGTTATTTCTCTGTTCACCATTTTTCTGACAGGGAAAAGATCACCTTCACACTCCTTAAATCTCTCCCCCATGTCAAAAATTGGTGGGAAACTTACTAGGAGAAAATTTACACAGAAGATTCTGGAATATATGGGGTTGATCCCACTTGAGATTTTTTTGTGGACGCGGTAAAGGAACAATATTACCCTGTTGGAAACTATGAGGACCAGTATATGAGATGGACCACACTGCAAAAAGAGAGGGGAAAAGAAGTTCCGGAGTTCACCAATACCTTCCATACCTTGCGCACCAAGATGGGTATCAAAGACTTCGAACAACATTTGGTTCTAAAATACCGTGGGGCTCTACACAGATACATCCAAACTAAAATGGATTTTCTGGACATCTCATCACTCGGTGCTGCTTATCGATATGTTGTTAAAATCAGGCAGAAATTTAAGCACCAGAAAAAATGGGAGTTCGGGTCTGCAAATCCGCAACAACCAAATTATGATAAAGACAACCCTAATAAACAGTCTCTCGAAAACCAGTCCAAGCCACAAGAAAAGAAGGGTCACGAGAAGACAAAGAATGACACCGGAAAATGGTGCGATTTCAACAAAATCCCCTAGAAAAAAGCCGATGAATGTCGCTCAAAACAATCATTGGTGGCCAAGATCAAAGACAAGGAGACGAACCCTGATTTAGAATCTGATTATGAAAATACTAGTAAAAGACAGATCATTGACGCAGACCCCACTGCTATTGTCGCAACCACAACAATTCAACCAGAAGAACCAACAGATCCTGAAGAGGGGGAGTGCCTTTTTCATTCACAGATGTGGTTGAAGGGGACCCCGTTGCATTTTATTGTTTATAGCAGAATCCAGAAGAATCTCATCTTAGCAGAGGTCGTCAAACAATTGGGATTGTTGATAACACCACACCCGCAACCATACAACATCGGGTGGCTTCGCCAGGGATGAGATCTTCGTGTCAACCAATAGTGCCGATTGTCATACATCATCCAACCCTTCAAGGATGAGGTATTATGTGATGTTTCCCCACTGGATGTCTATGATATTCTCTTAGGTCATCCATATATGTGGAAATGCCATGTTGTTTATGGGTCTCGACCCCACAATGTCATTGTTTCTCTGGGGGGTCATCTCTACAGAATACCAGAGGTAGTTTCGACTACTGTTCCACCTAAACAGTGCTGCAAGGCAGTATCTAATACTAAAAAATTTAGCTTCTTCACAATCTGTTCATAGGGGAACATAAGGATACTGCAACCACTACAACCTTGGCCCAAGCACCTTCTGTCCAATAGAAGCAGGTCGACAAGATTGCAACAAAACACAAAGATTCCTTTTGCACACAGTTATCTCAAGTATCCCGACTATTTGAAAATATTCAACCTCGCTAACAACAGGTTCATGACAACCTTCAACAAGCTAAGAAACACAACTTCTCAAACAAGGCAAGCAACTCATCAAGATGCAGATTCAATGAACACTTTTCCCTCCCCCCCAGGAACTTAATGCAATGGATACAATTGCTTCTTAAGGAGGTAGGATTGATCCAGATGGATATTGGTGGCCACCCACCTTTTACAACTGGCTCAAAATAATTTTCTGGCAATTTTGGTAATTTACTATTTTTAGTAGTTTTTAACTTCCGGGGCCATTTTGAGGGCCTAAATGAAGGTTTTTTGGGATCAAGCTTCTCAATGATAGCCAAAGACTCTTATTGATCCCCCTAAATGAATCTTTTCGACGATACCTTTCCAACGAGCTATTGTGCGCCCCAAACATAGATCGTATGCCAAAGTTATGCCCCCAGGAACTTGATACACCAAACTACCCAAAATGGGGTCCACAAAACTGTTGGCTTTTCATCTTCCAGGGTTAGGGTTTTGGATTTTATTTATGATAAAAAGGCCTTTGGAGCCACATTGTAAAATAATCTTCTTGCGAATGCGAGTAGCCATCACATCTCTTCTCATGGATAAGCTGCCACCATTCTTGTGAGTCTTTCACTCTGTATTTTTACAATCTTTGTACATTTTTGCTCATTAATAGAAAATTGTGTATTACTGTATTGTTGTGTTTATGGTTGCATATCTGATACATTTCTGTTATATTATTGTATATACGATATATCTTTGTACATTTATTTATTATATCTCTTCTCTCATTTTGTGCCGAAAATAATCCAGATCAATATGTGTCGACATGTGCTATTGGCTAGTTTCTCCTGAGTGTGCATGACTCTTGACAGATTGAGGATGTCGATGGCATCGATGGACATTCTTGGACTCTGGATCGAGTCAGGGAGTGGACTATTTATGGTTTGATTATTTATGTTATTTCATATGTGACATATGATTGGTATATTATGATGTTGTTTATGGATCACTGACATGTTTCGTTGATGGATGCAGGTTGACGATAGCTTTCTAATAAGACTCACATTTGGAGTAAAGGGGTCATAGACGACCACCAAATATATGGAGGGAGAGGTGTGGTAGCAGCCCTACCACATCCTACTAGCACTCATACTGTGGATCTAACTGTAGGTTAATGATTACCTAGTTCGAGAGATCCACGATGCCGTGAGGGTAGACTGAGACAGTCGCTCACAAAGATTCTAAGGGGCATGCAATACATCATGGTCCTTATTCCTTAGAGGCCCTTAGTCTCCCACAAGGTCGCCTGACGGAGTTTTGACTCCAAGGGTTAGATGTCTATGAAAATCAGTCAAAAGGCGAGTGGCACCCTTGGAGCACGTAATGCGTTTTGAAGGGCACGCCGTGATGTTTAAACACATGTGAGTCAATGAACCTAGGTGCCTAGAAAACAATATCTTACCTTGACTTAGTCAACCTTAAAATAATTATGTATGAGTAAAGTTTATAATTATAACCTTCCCTTAAAAATTTGCTAATCCTAGTTGAATTTAAAGCCTAGGTATAAGTAGGACATGATGACTAAAAATTAATTAAGAAATTAATAAAGGGGGGATGAAGAAAAATGGGGGGTACAAATTAAATTTAGAATTTAAAGGAGGATTAAATTATTTAAAAAGATTAATTGTTGTTTATGTGCAAAACTTGCTAAATTCGAACTTAGACAAAAAAGGAAAATTAATTGCAAAAGGAATGTGGAACATAGAAGAAATCTAGTAAAGAGAAATTTCCTAAAATGAACTCAACTAAGCTTTAATAAAGCGTCGGTCATTAAGGGAATGTGAGGGAATAAAGGGACACCGAGGAGCGTTTTTAGGAACACTTTTAGGTGGGTGAGGGAAATTGGAAATTTAATTTAATTAATTAAATGAATTTCTGGTGCAACTAAGGGATTGGGTGACAAGTGTATGGGGGAGAATATTTCCTAATAAATATTTAATAAAACTAATTTAATGTGCAAATGGAAGAGGAGGTAAATGGATCACGACTAGAATGCGTAAGGTTATGCTGTCAGATTTTTCTTGTGGGAGTTGGGATACCCAGCTCAAATAGAGAGTGGTAGATTGACCTTGCGAGGCGATATGGGAGCTATCTTTCTCTGGTTTGTGTGTGTGGCTCCTTTGCACTTTGGGGGGCTCAGGGGGAAGAAGAATACCCTTAGCATTGGTTGGGAGGTATTGGTGAGATCTTAGAGAGTAGAAAGCAGGAGACAAGAGGGAGTACAAGCACAAAATAACAACTTCAAATTCTTCATCTTCGGTTACGGTAATCCTAAACTAAGTTGTGCTCATTCAGTTTCAATTTAATTGTAGTTTAATTTAATTGCATACACATTTATGGGAAATCTATTCAAGGATGGATATTTTTACTATGATTGATTAGGCCTCTTTATTCTATATGGTTCTCTATGATAAATTCCCAGCCTTATGCCTCATCCTAACGCTTGCTTCATGTTCTACCTGGTGAAAACCCAAGCTCTGAAATTAATTGGATTGTCTGCGTTGCCTTCCTTCTTTTACACAGTGAGTTTCCATTACTACTCACCAATCCACTTCCTTGGCCTGACGGTTCCATGTTATTACAGGGACTTATATACTTTTTCTTGGCGAATCCTCACCCATTTCATCGCAATTCCTGCTTTGTACAACGAATTTCTTCAAGTTATCTCTGCGTTTTTATTTTGCATAGTTCACCCAACGTCCTTTCCCAGGGAGTAATCTTGGTTTTTGCAAGTAGGTTATTTGTGTTTTCTTGTGATAATTTATCCTGGTGTTGGTGTTTCCACCCAAATTCTTCCAAGCTTGTACAACGATCCCTTCTTTGAATGCTCCACGATTTCTTATGTCTTTACACAACATTTCTTTCTTAAAGTTTCCCAACGAAATTTGTTCTTCTTCTCTGCATTGTTGGAGTCTTGTTCTCAACCCTTTTCTTCTGCTTACCCTGTGATTTACTTGGATATTTTCCCTCCGTAGAGCAGACGCCCAACATTCGATCCTTACTCTGAAAATTCGTGGAGCTGCATTGCTTAATTTCTCAACCATTTTCTCTCTTACAACGAAATCCACCCCCTGTTGGCTTGGCATTGATGTGTTACACAACTTGTCATTTACAATTTCGCATAGCGGAGGCGGGGGGGATCCATAGCACTACATTTTTCACCAAATACCCATCGTTTTACTCTCTTTACCCATGCGTTTTAGCACCTTGCCTCTACGACTTTCTCCCTATTTATCCCAACATGAATACCCATGCGTTTAGCGTCTTGCCTCTATGATTTTTCTCCCTATTTTTCCCAACATGAATACCCATGTGTTTAACATATTTCCTATGCAATTTTTATCCCTAATTCGCCCAACAAGAATACCCATGCGTCTAGCATCTTGCATGATCTAGAATTGGATCTAGGAGCCAGATGGGGCTCATAAAGGCCTAAAAATAAAAGTGCTTAGAATATCTTCAAAATGGATGTGTGCATAGACCTCGTCGATACAAACCCAATGCAACTTGAATGGGCTCAAACGAAAGTCATACACTCTAGATATCAAAATCTGTTTGTTTTTCCAAATAGGAAAAAAAGGATGCTGACTGTACAGTCCATACAATCCGTAAAATGCCACGTGGAAGCTGATTGTACATGCAGTATGACCGTACAATTTATGTGGCAGGGTACGTGGCATTGACATGGACAAGTCTGTTGATTGGGTGCATATACTGACACGTGGCAGGGTGACTGGGTGTGCGAATTGATGACGTGTCAAACGAGTGGACCAATCAGAGTGTGACACGTGTCACCACTGTAAGAGTGACATGTGGCATGTTCGTGCAGATGGCATGGCATGGCCGTACAATCGAACGACAAGTGGCATACATGGAAGGTACAGTGGCATGTGACTGGGATGATACCTCAATAGATAGTGGACCAATGGTTGTTTGACACATGGAATGTTTGGGCGTATGGTACGGTGCCAAGTAGCCTAGACATGGGCTGCCACGTGGCACCCATTGGTTGGTTAAAGTTTATTACAAAAATTTTTGGAGCACGGTGGATTTGAACCCACGACCTTTGTCCAGGAAATGGCTTGGCAGGGTCGGGATAGCCAGCCTACCTTCACTGTAGGTCTTAACCTTATTCAGAGTCGATTCTATTTAAGTTTGCAACAAATATTAAATGATGGAGTAAAGGGTTGGGGATAGGCCCCAACCCCCGACGTAACATATCCATATGACCAATGTAATGTGACCTTGGATGTGTGTATTCTGTTTGGCGCGAGAGTTTTGTTGGTGCGGATAATGATGGCGGATAGACCTCAGTCACGGGCATACCAAATAAGACCCAGACCTATGAATGTTGGCGCATTTGTATTGGAGCTTAGCCTATTACCATTGGAATTCCCCATGCGACCATGTAATGTGACCAGTATGTGGTTGGCGCATGAATATGGTGGAGCCTAGCCCTCGGTTATCGCTCCACTACCATATGACCAGGCCTTCATATATCCTTTGTGCAGATTGTTTGGGATTGGCGCCTGGTCGGTCAGGCTATCTCGCCGACCAAGGGTGTGCGACCAAGGGGTTTGACTAGAGGGCTTATGCCATATTTGCATGCAGAGGACTAGAACCAAGACACATGGGGATGCATACGACACATTGTTCCCCTCAAGATGGTTCTTTTGGTGCATTTGAAAAACATACAAGAGGTATAGGTTTGAAATTGCTAACCAAGATAGGATCATATGAAGGAAAGGGACTTGGAATTGAGGGACAAGGTATTGTTAATCCCATTGAGGTTGTGGAAAGACCTCGTTATTTATGATTGTGATATGGAGAAGAGAATATTGGAGCATTCTCCAAGATGGGTTCCAAAACATCGGAAGCAAGTGATGCTTCATATGACTAGCCTAAGTCATTGCAGGATCGATTCACAAAAGGTGACAGTGTATCACTCCTTGATGGTGATAGTGAATGCAAGTCATCTCCAAATCAAAGTGAGGATCAACAAGGAAGGTATAATGGTCATGATTTTTCCAATTCTCTTTTTGATTATAAAAAACATAATCATGTAATCCGAAACGTCTAGAATATGTATCCTTGTACTTTTTGTCATTCACCCAAGCATTGTGTGGAAAAGTGTTGGAAGAGACAACATTTGAACATGAAGTTTATGTAGACCAGGAAGGAGACACGACATAAAGAATCAACTCCACAACAAAAGAAAGAGAAGGGAAAAAAGGTCTGGATGCCAAAAACTCACTGTACTCATTGCAACAAGGGTGGACATCAAAAGGATAATTGTTAGAAGCTTAATCTAGAGCTTCGTCCAAAGAAGGACAAAAGGATTGTGAATGTACTCATGAAGGAAGAGGCATTACCAACGAAGCAAGAGGAACACCATGAAGGAAAGAAACCAACCACTTGGTTTTTGCAGAAGTGGATGTCACATCTTCATTGTATTTTGCTTCCATTAATGTAATCACACATGTTGAAATGATGACCTGTTATAACATCATTTTTGCACAACATAGTGTTATCGTTTTTGTCCTCATGAGTATGTAATCAATAAGGTCTATTTTTTAACCTTTTAGAGGACCAAAAGGTCTTTAGTGGGGAGGTGTGATCCATAATTGGATCCATGAGCTAGATGGGGCTCAGAAAGGCCTAAAAATCAAAGTACTCAGAATATCTTCAAAATAAATGTGTTCTTAGGGCTCATCGATACAAACCCAACACAACTTGAATGAGCTCAAATGAACATTGTATGATCCAGATATCACAATCTGTTCATTTTTTCCAAATAGGGAAAAAATGATGCTGACTGTACTATCCGTATAGTGCCACATCGAAACTGACTGTAAAGGCCGTAGGGCTGTACAAATGACATGGCAGGGTATGTGGTGCTGATGTGGACAAGTGTACTGACTGGGCGTATAGAATAAAACATGGCAGGGTGACTGGGTGTATGGATTGATGACGTGTCAGATAGGTGGACCAATTAGAGTGTGACACATGTCACCATTGCAAGGGTGACACGTGGCACGCCTGTACGACTGACATGGCATAGTCGTACAACCGTACGACATGTGGCAGATGTGGCAGGTACAGTGGAATGTGACTGGGCTGACACCTTGGTAGACAATGGATCAATGGTTGATTGACATGTGGCATGTTTGGGCATATGGTATGGTGCCACGTGGCCCAAACATGGGATACCATGTGGCACCCATTGGTTGGTTAAATTTTATTACAAAATTGTTTGGAGCATGGTGGATTTGATCCTGCGATCTCTATTTGGGAAATGACTTGGTAGGGTCGAGCTAGCCAACCCGCCTTCACTGTAGGTCTTAACCTTATTTGGTGCTAGGTCCATTGAAGTTTGAAACAAAGATTAAACAATGGATTAAAGGGCTAGGGCTAGGCCCCAACCCACAAGGTAACATATCCATATGACCACTATAATGTGACCTTGGTCGTGTGTATTTTGTTTGGCGCGAGAGTTTTTTTGGCACTGATTACGATGGCAGATAGCCCTTGGTCGCGGACATACCACATAAGACCCAGAACAATGACTGTTGGCACATTTGTATTGGAGCTTATCCCGTTACCGTTGGCATTCCCCATACGACTGTGTAATGTGACCATTATGTGGTTGGCACGTGAATATGGTGGAGCCTATCCCCCGATTATCGCTCCACTACCATATGACCCGACCTTCGTATATCCTTTGCACAGATTGTTTGGTATTGGTGCTCGGTCAATCGGGCTAGCCCGTCGACCAAGGGAGCACGACTAGGGGGTTTGACTAGAGGGCTTATGCCACATTTTCACGCAGAGGACTAGAACCAAGACAGATGGGGATGCATATGACAGAGCATCGAGGTCGGGGGGCTAAATACCAGGGGGGCCAGTGCATACGGTCTAGCGCTAGGCCACATGGGTGCGCCAGGTGGCTAGGAGCCCACGAAAAAGGGCCCGGGCCTGATTATTTTCCTAGAAGTGGGTTTTGAACATTATGTTATAATTTTTAAATGGATTTTCAGCCAGATTAGGGAGATATTATCGATTTTTGGGAGATCTTTGGCCCTTTTTGAGGCCATATCTTGGGGGGAAGTTGGGAGATGGTTCCCAACTTCTAGCCTATATAAACTAGGGCTTCTTGAAGCCAAAGGAGGAGGTTCAGAAAAGGTTTATGCTGTCGAATTGTTGAGCCAAATCCATTGTCATGCAGGGAAGCTATTGAGGAGTGCACCTTTGCAGGCCATTTATGGGAGCTTCATTCATCCGATTTGGGTGTCGTCAGTTTTGATGGGTTCTTGAGATCTGGTAGAACACAACCATATTATTTTGTAATCCATTGGAACTTTCATTTTGTACTTGAAAATATTTGAAGAGAAATAAGAAATCCCACTGAGACATAAGCTCGAAGATGTAGGTGAGATTGCCGAACTCCGTTATCATTTGGGTGTTCTATGGTTTTGCTGTTCTTCATGCTTATGTTCAGATTTGTAGATGTTTATATGGCTGTTATGTTTCCTCATTCATAATTATTCATATTTCATTAATTTCCTAAATGGTAAATTAACACATGCAAAATAAATCAACCATTGTCATTTAAAATATCTTTTCAGATCAAGTGGTATCAGAGCTAGTTGACGGTTGGATTTGAGTTTGCATGTTTACTAGGGAAAATGACATCTCAATTGAGAAAATGGCATCTAAAGAGGGACTTTCTCAAGATGAGAAGGATATGCAAAAATCTCTCTTTTCCATGTCGGAGATGGTGAAAGTGTTGCATGAAGACTACTTGGAATGAAAGAGATCGGTTCAAGGGAAAGCTTCAAAGAATAACAAAAGAAAAGAAGAATTGAAGGGAGTGCCTTCTACACCGAATTCAAAAAAGAACTCTGAGGTATACAATGGAATTTTTTCTTCAATTTCACATTGTTCCCATCAAGATGGTTCTTTTGGTGCATTTGGAAAACATACAAGAGGTATAGGTTTGAAATTGCTAACCAAGATGGGATGTGAAGGAAAGGGCCTTGGAATTGAGCGCCAAGGTATCGTTAATCCCATTGAGGTTGTGGAAATACCTCTTTATTTAGGATTGGGATACGACGAAGAGAATATTGGAGAATTATCCAAGATGGGTTCCAAAACATCGAAAGCAAGTGATGCTTCATATGACTAGCCTAAGTCATTGCTGGATCGATTCACAAAAGGTGATGGTGTATCACTCCTTGATGGTCATAGTGAATGCAAGTCATCTCCAAAGCAAAGTGAAGATCAAGAAGGAAAGTATAATGGTCATGATTTTTCCAATTCTCTTTTTGATTATAAAAAACATAATCATGTAATCTGAAACATGTGGAATATGTATCCTTGTACTTTTTGTCATTCACCCAAGCATTGTGTGGCAAAGTGTTCAAAGAGACAATATTTGTATAGGAAGTTTATTTCGACCAGGAAGGAGACACGACATAAAGAATCAACTCCACAATGAAATAAAGAGAAGGGAAAACAGGTCTAGATGCCAAAAACTCACTGTACGCATTGCAACACGGGTGGACATCAAAAGGCTAATTGTTGGAAGCTTAATCCGGAGCTTCGCCCAAAGAAGGACAAAAGGATTGTGAATGTACTCACGAAGGAAGAGGAATTACCAACGAAGCAAGAGGAACACCATGAAGGAAAGAAACCAACCACTTGGTTTTTCCAGAAGTGGATGTCACATATTCGTCGTATTTTGCTTCCATTAATGTAATGACACATGTTGAAATGATGACCTGTTATAACATCATTTTTGTACAACATAGTGTTTTTGTTTTTGTCCTTATGAGTATGTAATCAGTAAGGTCTATTTTGTAACCTTTTGGAGGACCAAAAGGTCTTTAGTGGGGAGGTGTGATCCAGAATTGGATCTAGGAGCCAGATGTGGCTTATAAAGGCCTAAGAATCAAAGTGCTCAGAATCTCTTCAAAACGGACATGTGCATATACCTTTTTGATACAAACCCAACACAACTTGAACGGGCTCAAACATGTAAAAAAATATGCTGACTGTACAGTCCGTGCAATGCCACGTGGTCGTTGACTGTACAAGCCATACAACCATACAACTGACATGGCAGGGTACGTGGCGCTGACGTTCACAAGTGTGTTGATTGGGCATACAGATTGATGATGTGTCAGGTAGGTGGACCAATCATAGTGTGACATGTGTCACCACTGCAAGGGTGACATGTACGTACTACTGACGTGGCATGGCCGTACAACCGTATGACACGTGGCAAGTACAGTGGCGTGTTACTGGGATGACACCTTGACAGATAGTGGACCAATGGTTGATTGAAAGGTGGCATGTTTGGGCTTATGGTATGGTGCCACGTGGCCCAGACATGGGCTGCCACGTGACACCCATTGGTTGGTTAAATTTTATTACAAAAATGTTTGGAGCGCGGTGGATTTGAACCCACGACCTCTGTTTGGGAAATGACTTGGCAGGGTCGAGCTAGCCATCCCGCCTTCACTGTAGGCATTAACCTTATTCGGTGCCGGTTTTATTTAATTTTGCAACAAATATTAAATGGTGGAGTAAAGGGTTGGGGCTAGGCCCCCGCCCCCGACGTAACATATCCATATTACCACTGTAATGTGACCTTGGCCATGTGTATTCTATTTGGCGTGGGAGTTTTGTTGGCATAGATTATGATGGAGGATAGCCCCCAGTCGCGGGCATACCACATAAGACCCAGACCTATGATTGTTGGCACATTTGTATTGGAGCTTAGCCTGTTACCGTTGGAATTCCCCATGTGATCATGTAATGTGACCAGTATGTGGTTGGCGCGCGAATATGGTGGAGCCTAGCCCCCGGTTATCGCTCCACTACCATATGACCCGACCTTCGTATATCCTTTGTGTAGATTTTTTGGGATTGGCGCCTGGTTAGTTGGGCTAGCCCACCGACTGAGGGTGCGCAACCAAGGGGTTTGACCAAAGGGATTATGCCACATTTGTGTGCGAAGGACTAGAACCAGGATACATGGGGATGCATACGACTGAGCGTCGAGGTCGGGGGGCTAAAGACCCGGGGGGGCAGTGTACACGGTCTAGCGCTAGGCCACATGGGCGTGCCAGGTGACCAGGAGCCCATGAAAAAGGGGCTGCGCCTAATTATTTGCCCAAAAGTGGGTTTTCAATATTATGTTATAACTTTTAAATGGATTTTCAGCCAGATCAGGGAGATATTATCCATTTTTGGAAGATCTTAGGCCCTTTTTGAGGCCAGATCTTGGGGGGAAGTTGGGATATGGTTACCAACTTCTGGCCTATATAAACCAGGGAATATTGAAGCCAAAGGAGGAGGTTCATAACATGTTTATGCTATCTAATTTTTGAGCCAAAGCCATTTTCATGCAGGGAAGCTATTGAGGAGCTTACCTTTGCGGGCCATTTTTGGGAGCTTCGTTCATCCGATTTGGGTGCCGTCAGTTTTGATGGGTTCTTGAGATCTGGTAGAACATGAAAAACTTATTGTTTTAATCCATTGGCACTTTCATGATTTACTTGAAAATATTTTAAGAGAAATAAGAAAGCCCACTGAGACAAAGGCCTAGAGACCTAGGCGAGATTGCCGAACTCCGTTATCACTTGGGTGTTCTATGGTTTTGTTGTTCTTCATGCTTATGTTCAGATCTGTAGATGTTTATATGGATGTTATGTTTCCTCATTCATAATTCTTCCTCTTTCATTAGTTTCCTAAATGGTAAATTAACACATGCAAAATAACTCAACCATTGTCGTTTAAAAGATCTTTTCAGATCATTGCCTCTGCAAATTGTTGGTTCTCTGTCAGATTTTTCGTAACAATAATTGATGATGACAACCACTCCTACCACCCAATTCCATCCCTTGTGCTGAAGAGATTTTATGGCTTCTGACCCTTCCATTCACGTCCTTCGAGGCTGTTGGATTTCCTTTTGCGTTTGTGCTGAAGTGTTTTTAATTCCAAAGAAGTATTTTAGTATGTTGCCTCTCTGATTGTTATATACTGCATTCGTGCCTTTAGATTTAGAGGTATTTGGATGGATTTTTTTTTTTATTGATTTCCTTTAAATCACTGTCGGGTGTAAATCATTTATCACTTTGACTAAGAACTTTAACCAATAGTTGAATGTTCGCTCTGGATAAATTAAGTATAGCATGACGGGATTGGCTCAACATTTGTACACGTCCAGTTCAACGGCTAATCCCTTATTAGTGATCTTATGTGCTCTTGTTACTAGGGTGTTATGTGTTTCAGTAATTCCTTGTTGCCCACCCCCTTTTGATTGAGTAAGGTTTTAGAGAGGCACCTTAGCACCCTCTCCTCTACTTGACGATGGGTTGATTCATTGATTGGTTTAGAGTTGCAATGATTTCTGCCTTGGGATAATGCTATAAGTCCTAGAAGGATGGGTTAAGCAGTAGTGAATCCCCCAAGTTTTACTCGAATTGATGCTCATGGGGCCTTGCTTGTGGTTGGTACCGTATTTCTATTTCCCTTCTCTCATTGTTCCTTCCTCTTTTAATCCTTGTCATGTGTCATATGTGGTGGTGCGATTAGATTTTCCTTGGTGCCATGAAATATAATTCATGATTATTCCTGCACCTTGGAGTTAGTGTGAGGAATGATTGTTTTAGTAAATTATTTACCGCTGTGCCTTAAATAAAGATGATGCTTGATCGTTTAGTAGTTAGATCCTCTTTCACCTTGAACTATGATTGATGTGTGATCAATTAAGAAGGTTGTTTACCGTGCGCCTTGAGAAGTAAGTGGATAATTACCTTGCGCCTTTTAAATTAAAGTCGATTACTCTTGCGCCATTAAATTAATGTAGACAATTAATTGATTAAGTTTTTATAACTTCTTGCACCATCTAAAATACGTTGTTCACTCTTGTGCTTCTAGATTAATGAATGACATATGTTTGACTAGGCATTATAGCTCTTGCACCAATTAATATTTAGATGAGTACCTTTGTGCCATGGATTATGTTTTGATAAAGTAATAATATTATTGGCATGCTTGAATATTGATGATGTATCTTTAGATATGTGATTGGATTTCTTCGGTGTGATGAAAATAAAGTTGACAGTTACTCGAGCGCTATGGGATATGTGGATGCATGTTTATTTTAGAATTTGTTTACTCTTGGGCGATAAAATAAAGTTGATTACCTTGCGCCTTATCTTATGTCTCTGTATGATGGTTTAGTCATTAAATTATCTTGTGCCTTGGAAATTTATATGATGTATGATTGGTTAAATAAACACTCTTGCACCTTTAGTATTCGATATATGTTTAGGTTACAGTTGGTTTCTCTTGCGTCATTAATTGTGGATGAGTACATGGCTAAGTGTTTGGGATCTGCACCACAAAAATAACTGATAATTGCTTGCGCCTTGGATTTATTATGGTCTACTATGTGTTATGTGAAGGATTACTATTGTGTCTTGATTAATTGATGTTAGGTTGAGGGATTGATGTGGTCGATGAGCGTAGAATCTGTGGTTTAGGTTAGTTGGTTTGGACATGATTTTTGGGTGGGATGTAGACACCTCCTTGTTCCTTAGAACAATCGCCAACCTTGAGACCTTAAATGGTTAAAATCTATTGGAACCTAGGCTTGAGCATTGCTTATGTGTCCTGGAGGTCCTAACCTTGCTGTGTAGGTTGGGGCGGGTAGTATCTTATGTATTTTGTGATTGTCCTTATGATCCTTAAGTAGTGTTATGTTATCTCATGTTGTCTTGAAGTTATCTGATGATTGTACTTATGAGATGAGTTGAGCGTTTATGATTCGTATTGTTTATGCGTCATTATTAAATGTGGAATGCAATGATGTTGAGAGGCTATTAATTAATGTGTAAATACGTCGGTATGCGTGTTGTGGTTCATGATGATGATGTGTCTGCAATGTGTCGTAATTGATGGTTAATGCATTGATATTGTTTCATTATTATATGTGAAATATGTGTCGATGATGTTGTTATTTATTATGATGTTTTATTTACCTAACACAACATTAAAAGAAAAAAAAATTACCTATTGTACGTCACTTTTGTTGTTGTAACGACGGGGGCCGTTACAAGTACTTTGTTTTAGATATATTCAAAAATAAAGTACTTAATTAAGAGTACTTTCCTTTATGGAGAAAATTATATAACATGACCTCACATCAACATCAACATAAACATATAAATTAAGTACATCAACATCAACATCAACATATAAATTAAGTACATCAACATGAAGAAATATATATATGAACAAGTCAAATAAATGCTATAATGTACATATCTGGTCAACAACACAAATAATTTCTATAATGTACATATCTGGTCAACACATATCACCACCCTGATCAACATCACCACTTGGAGGAGTAGGAGGAGGTACTGAAGAAAAAACACCATCACCACCTTGATCAACATCACCACCTAGATGGAGGAGGAGGTACTAAAGTTGAAGCACCATGATCACCACCCTTATCAACATTACCACCTAGAGGAGGAGGAGGAGGTACTGAAGCAGAAGCGCCATCACCACCCTTATCAATATCACCACTCGAAGGAGGAGGAGGAGGAGGTACTGAAGCAAAAGTGTCATCACCACCCTGATCAACATCACCACCCGGAGGAGGAGGAGGAGGTACTAAAGCAGAAGCACCATGATCACCACCCTGATCAACATCACCACCTAGAGGAGGAGGAGGAGGAGGTACTAAAGTAGAAGCTCCATCACCACCCTCATCATCATTAGTACTGGAGGACGCACCATTCCTCATCCCTACATGTAACCTGTTAGCTCCAACGATATGACACATAAGAGATGTCATATTGCATGGAAATTCCATCCAAATATGCAAGAGATTAGGGTCAACCATGATGTCTCACATCTGGATAGGGCAGAGTCCCATGCCAACCACAACTGCAGTCAATCTATCACACACATCCATCCTATATCTGAGATCGGTCCTACGCCACATGCCAGGTGGTATATGCGGCTGAGGACCCTGACCCGATTCAACCTCAGCCATCTCCTCATCTACATCAGGTGGAGGGGGAGGAGGCATGTCCCCAACGAATGTGCCAACATATGAAAAATATAACACAAGTTAATAATTGGTTGACAATTTCATTAAACAATTTAATAAAAAATGTTAAAGAACATGCTAGAATAAAATTTAATCAAATTAAGTAAGACAATAAAATGAAAGTACAAGATTAATTTAAATCTTACCTCGATGATCGGGTGGCTCATCTGGTGTGAAGAGGATGTTGGGACATCCTCACCAATCCATCCCGGCATAAGGGCATGACACCATCACGAACACATGATATGCCTCATTGTCTAATAGCTGAAGTACCTCCCTCAAAATTGTAGTTGGAAAATCGAGCATGCCCATCTTGGGCATCATCTCATCCCACATGTGCATCTACACCTCAGTCATCGATCTAGGAGGTCGACTGACAAAAGTAAGTCTCGTCTCTAGAACCCTCTCAAAAAATAAACAAAACAACTTTGAAGCAAATGGGAATTTCTCCCTCCCATCTATCATAGCATGACATCTATCCAGTGCTACACAAAACCGCCACAATAAAATTGTAGACCACCTAATAAGTCATGGCCTCTGTATCAAAGAATCAACATGATAAAAAATAGCGCAACTAATGCATTGACCATCACCAGTAAAGTGTGAAATGGTCAACAGTAAAAATGAGAGACACCTAACGTCCTCTGCATTGAACAAGGTGATCTATAACTATCCACCAACCACCTGAAAATCACACCAAGAATGTATATCACACACAATGTACCTATGAGAGTAGGCAAGCTGACTCTCATCTCCAACACCCACTGGGAAATAAGGAAACTGGAGAAAATTCTCCCTTCTCCTAGATAGCCCAGTGATAAAATAAATCTCCTCCTCAGTGGGATGGTACCACTGATGAGGACTGACTCTGAATTCCTGTTGATGGGCATCCCATCAACGGATCAACTGCACAAGAAAAAGGGAATTCCCCTTCAGGGATGTAGTCTCCTCATAGTACTTGAGGAGGCCTATAGTCCGCAAGAGGAGTCGCGTAGCTACAGTAATAGGCCGAGGGTACAAATCCCTCTCCCTCTTTCTGGCCTCCCACTCCCGAACCATATTGTACTGGCCAACTCTCTATTTCTTCTTCTCCATGCGACGATGTCTCTGCATAATTAACATATAAATTACATTAGAATCATACATAAAAACATAACGTTTTTTTAGGAAATGAGAAATTTATTTCAAAATATCCAAACATAATTTTTTTTCAAAAAACAAAAAATTAACCTTTGGTGTGCCTTCAAAATAGTAAAGCACCTCCCATGGTACACACACATATCCTACACATTGCATGCACAATGTAATTTATTTTAGGGGGTGCATAGTAATTATCAATGCACCGATACCCCATTGTATACAACACACCGTGAAAGAACAATGCCTCTTTAAAGCAGTGCGTCTAGATACTATGACACCCATGTGCACTCCATTCATCATAACACACCACTTAAATTAGACACTCATTTTAAACGGTGCGTCATATCCATGTTTGCGCACCCGTCCGTTCCGTATAATCCACACACCGATTGAAAAACACAAAAATGTCCACTGTGCGTAGTTTATTGTGTACGCACCAGTGCGTTCACTATAAAGAACACACCTATTGAACATCTATCTATTTTCAATGATGCATATATTATATGAACTCACTGGTGCGTTCACTATAAACAACACACCGTATGGAAACTATATATTTTCGACGGTGCGTCATTTATTATGAATGCACCGGTGCATCTTTTATAAGTATGCAACAATATGTTCTGTATTATGACACACCGATGAAAATGAACTATACATTTTTGGTGCACCTTGTACGGTGCGAGATGAATGATGAAAAACAACTAAAATTTTACTCAATTTCACAATTTAATCTGTTAAAAACTCATTTTACAAAAAAATAAATAATTTACTTGGACATTTTCTTGTCGAGGAGGCATGGTTAGGATGTATTGAAAAAATCCAAATTTTCCCACCGTGTGACAAAATTGGAATCCCATGAACTGAGCACCGAACAGAAACAAAGAAAGCAACGGAAGCACCGACGACAGTGCACTTCAATTAGGAAAAGGTGGCACTGGTGCTTGAAAGATTATCTGCACTGGTAATGGTAAAAATGGGTTTTTACCGCTAGTTTTGTTTTTTACCCCTATTCTGGTGCGCTTGTGTTAAGCACATTGCTACAAATAATGCACTGTTATTTAAAAAAAAAAAACCTACGACGGTGCACCAGTTTGGAACGCACCAGTGCACCCAAGGAACAACGACGCACCATTATGCATTTTTAAAAGGAAAAATGCAATGATGGTGCACCCATTTGTTTCACATCAGTTCACCTGTTTAGTGCACATCCGTGCTCGCGAGCTTCTTTTATATGATGCACACCATTGTTTTCTATTTTTTTAAATAACTCTATAATGGTGCACCATTTTCTATTATCATGGGTGCGTTGAGTTCTTCTGGCGCATCGGTGCAATATAGACTTTTAAACGTACCGTTAACAAAACTTCCACTAAAACATCCGCACGTGCACCTCCACTACAAACGAATTTTTGGGCTATTTTTATAGGGGATTCCACAAAAACCTTCGCTATAGGGGATTTTACTTGTAGTGATCTCTCCACCTTCCTCCCTCCCCCCATGCTCCTCTCTCTCTCTCATCACCGTTCATCCCTCTCTCACTCTCCCCCTCCTTCACTCCCTCTCTCCCTCCCCCACTCTTACCCTCGCTCAATATCTCCCTCT
>ML794808.1:17248-30981 GCA_009831015.1 Picea engelmannii | reverse complement strand
GAGGGAGAGGAAGGAAGAGGGGGGAGAGGAGGGGAGGGAGAGAGGAGGGGAGGGAGAGAGGGGGATATCTTGTGTTAATTGGAACGTGCACACATTCCTTTTACTAATAACACACACATGCTTTAAGAACACATGCACGTTCCTAAAACATGCGTGCATTATTTTCATTTCAATTTTTTTTAAGAACGAGTGCACGTTCTTGAACATGTGTTTTTCAAGAACGTGTGGCATTCCTAAATAATTCGAGTTGTCAAGTCTACATGGTGGTTCGACGAGTGCCAAGGATGTAGGATTAATAATGCGTGCACATTCCTAGAAACATGCACACATTCGTACGAGTGCATGTTTTTGCTCATCACATTGCCACTTTATTGTCCACCAACTTCCTGCACTCACCCATAATTGAACATAAATATACGTTGGTCTGTGTCAAAGTAAGATGTAATGACCATAAATATGGCATACTCAGTAAATATCCAAGCTTAAACGGTCAGGAATATTTATAAATGAAGACCTCATTCTAGAAAACCAGGCTGAATTAAGGAAGTTCAAAAGGTAAAAGAAGCCAGGAAGGAAGACAAATGGACAATAATTAGAAATCTAAAAGCTATTGTTAGAGATAAAGACTAGAATGATAATAATAACTAGGAATTTGGGACATAGAAATAAAATTCTAAAGAATTTCAAGTAATCCATTACCTTTTTAAGGTGCCATAGAACTATTCAGTCGCACTCAAGGTTAATCATCATGTTACATAGTGGGTTGTTATTTGCAACCTTATACTTGTAGTTAAGTATTATCAAAGAGGTAAAATAGAAATCGTCCCTAGGAGAAGTGGTTGATGACTCTGATCCTAATAACCGATATAATTAAAAACTATCAAAGCCGACTTTGGTCCTAATAATCATAATTTCTCTCATTGTTTCCTTAACAATTACATTTATTTCTCTAATTGTTTCCTCAATAATTACATTTATTTCTCTCATTCCAATTAAAAAAACGTTAAAAAACTCAACGATCTCTTATTTGAGTTAAGAGGAGGCATGGAGATAGAGATGAATGCTCCTAACATTTAGGAAGGCCACAATGAAAAAATAAATCCTACTAGCCCTAAAATTTAAGCCCGCTCAAATTTGGTACAATAAATACCCCAGTCCATCCTTCTAAGTCCGAAAAACAAATTTGGTGAAACATATACCTTACTATCCTAACATCTAAGCATGCAAAATAAAGAAAGTCAGTGTGGTAAACCTCGCTAAATTTAACTTAGAAAGGCCATAATATGGGAAGGTGGAGCTCCTTGGGCCCGGTTCTCTAAAGCTAGTGTGTAAGAAACAAATTCTTCTTTGTTCCCCTAGCACGCAGCGGATCTAGCGTTTTTTCAATCAGACGACCGAGACGTAGTAAGTCGACTCTGCACGCACAACTCTTTGTTTTATATTTTAGATTAGATAGTTTACTTTCTTTACGGATGGATGAGCTTCATTTTTCATGAGGCTTCAAATGCAAATGCATTATTATTTGTTTGGATTCTAGTATTCTTTAGACGGCGTGTTTTTTTCATGGGTTTTCAGATTGGGAGTTAATGGATTTAGACATGTTATTATGAAAACTACAACTATATCAATTTCAACTTTAAATTATATAAATAAGAGTTATCATTTTATTTAAAGATTTTTAATTCATTATAATAATAATATATTTTTAAATTCAGATATCTTATTTCTCTTTAAATTTGAACTTGTACTTTTTTTTGGGTCATATTTTACCATTCATAAAAATCAATAAACATGATTTAAACACACAAATTTAGTCCAGATTAATGACAGATATATGGCCGCCCATATATATATATATATAGCACCAAATCAATTGAAAATGTCAAATACAAATTCATTACCCACTAAATCTGCGCATAATGTCAAATAATTCATCAATGACTTCAAACCAAGCAACCAATTCGACAGATGGCGTTCATATCTATGAACAATGACGTACCAATTTTCAAACTTCCAACGCACAAATAGCTCCAAATCAATAGAAAAAGCCAAATACAAATTCATTACCCTCTAAATCTGCGCATAATGTCAAATTATTATCACTGGCTTCGAACCAAGCAATTACTTTAATAGAGATGGCGTTCATATCTCATCAACTACTACGTACCAATTCTCAAGCGTCGAAGTTCCGACGCACATGAACAATGACGTTGAAAATTTGATTTTTTTATTTGAAGATTCGATTTCTTATAGATAAAAAAACGTTATCTAACGGTCAAGAATCGTAAAAATATATGTGGAGTGCACAAACAGCGAAGAAAGCGAATTTTAGTGGGCTTTGACTGCGATCACGTGCCGCGCGCATTCAAATCTGTTATGCCACCCGTCGCCATTGTTAAAAAGGAGGAAACGGGAGGAGAACTGTGTTGTATTATCTTTCTCATTGCTATTGGGTAGTTTATGTTATCTCTGTTGTCTTCAATGGCTTCTTCTCTAACTAGATCAGACTTATCGTTCAGAAGGCAGGGCTCATCGGGGATCGTATGGCGCGAGAGTTGGATTCCCGGGGAATCAAACGGATATGGCCGATCGGCTCAGGCCAGTTCTAATAATGTTGATGCTGCTGCCGATGCTGTTTTATCTGAGAATATGGTGAAGTTCCCGGAGTCTTCGAGAAACCAGGTTTTGTTTTACAGCGGAAGCCTCGGATCAAATCACACGCCCTCCACTGGTACTGCCTATCTCCGTGAGGGTCATCGTAGCCGCAGGAGAGAAATTACTAGTACTGGTGCGCCTGAGAAGACCAACTCTCGCTTTATCAGATGGGTCAAACGGGCTTTCTCGAAATCCTCCTCTGCCCGGGCGTAACGATGAAATTGAAGGAGGGAAATTACTAGTACTGGTGCGCCTGAGAAGACCGACTCTCGCTTTACCAGATGGGTCAAACGGGCTTTCTCGAAATCCTCCTCTACCTGGGCGTAACGATGAAATTGAAGGATCTTTTTGCTTTTCTAATTCAATATGAAATGAAATGATAGGTATCTCTAATTCGAGAAAAATATTTTGTTTTGTAAGGACTCTGGGCTCTTTTTTATTTGATTACGGTCTACAATTACATGTCTTGATTAGATCGTAAAGCAGGGTATCTGTAGCATGTAGCATATAGATTTCCCCCTGGTTGGTAGGTGAAGAAGCTTTCAGGGTTAGACGTTGGACTGGTACATGTTCGAGTCTAGGGTATGGGATCAAATCTAGAAGTTACCAGCATTATCATCATCCTCGCTTGAAATTATCTTAATAAACTAAAACTTATAAAACTTAAAAATACAACAGAGGATAAATAAGCCAAATACTTATACAACATTGTACATTAACAAGGCTATGCTATAACAACGCTTGGAATTATCTTAATAAACTAAAACTTAAAAATACAACAGAGGATAAATAAGCCAAAAACTTATACAACACTGTACATAGCCATAACAACTATAAATAGTTTTAATTGAGTTGTGATGAAACCATAGAACAAATTTCAATATGAAAATTTGAAGTTATCTCCGTGTTAAATAGGAACACACGTGTTAGTTATCTTGTTAAATAGCATTACAGCTAACAGGTCAATATTAAAATAAATAGGCCGAAAGTTAAGCTGAAAGGTGTACACCTATTGACAATGGGCAGATTTAATAGGGGTTTAATGCTTAATAAGTTTTCTATGGACATGATTAAATATGGCTGGAATATTCCTAGTAGTCACACAAAATAAATGGCTGTGATTTCAATCATTAACTTCCTAGCTATTATAAAGACATCAGTTTATGTGTTTACTTTTTTACATTTACTTAATCATATTTAAAAATTACTTTGATAGCTAACTGATTGCCACCTAAGTGATTAACAAAAATTAAAATATTAACACAAGATAAAT
Organism: Picea engelmannii; assembly: GCA_009831015.1. Lineage (NCBI taxonomy): Eukaryota > Viridiplantae > Streptophyta > Pinopsida > Pinales > Pinaceae > Picea > Picea engelmannii. The sequence goes on along the minus strand of ML794808.1, from coordinate 27,053 downwards.
GAAACTCAACCGTTTATTTGTTAATCAATAATAAAATTTGATATATTCTTTTAAGGATTCTTTTCATCTTATCAGCCTTTTTCGCTTTGATCAGCCAGAATTATGTGACTGTGCTAATTTTAATTGAATTATGATGAAACGATAGAATAAATTTCAATATGAAAATTTGAAGTTATTTTTTCCGTGTTAAATAGGGTCAATATTAGAATAGACGCTAACACATCAATATCACAATAAACACTACAGCCTGCATAAGTTCTAAATGGCAAAGTATTGGTGACATATGGGCGTTGAAGGTGCTGCCGAGGAAGACACTTGGTTGTTATTGTGATGAATTGTAAGTTATTCAGATTTGATGCAGTGGGTGGAAGGGAAATTATATGGGTTCAAGTTGATATTATTGTTATATTACAATGTAATAAAATTTTTGAGATTGAGTTTACTTTGATTTTGCATTATTGAGGGTGGAAGGAATACATTTATAATTAAAATGTGAAAAAGAAACTTGTGACCGTTGTTATTGGCTTCAAATTACCACTCTGTTGCACTCAAAAGTGATCTCTTGTCCCCTCACACTAGATTGGCATCTCATATAGTGAAAGTTATCAGCAATTATTCATGTGAATATGCAGAACATATCTATGGTAGAACGTTTGGTTTAATAGGATTTTACTTGTTCTTGTTTTTGGGATTCTAAATTTCAAAGATAAGGACATGTTTACTCCAATTTATAGAGGGAAAAACTGTATAGTGGCGTTTTCATGGTGATCTGGCCGTATCTAGAAGCACTGGTGAATCAAGACAGTTAGAACGTTTGGTTTAATAGGATTTTACTTGTTCTTGTTTTTGGGATTCTAGATTTCAAAGATAAGGACATGTTTACTCCAATTTATAGAGGGAAAAACTGTATAGTGGGGTTTTCATGGTGATCTGGCCGTATCTAGAAGCACTGGTGAATCAAGACAGTTAGGAATTGAGGTGTATCAAATTTTTTTATACCTATAATCAACGCTTAGTTCAGAATTCAGTTATGGTAAAAATTTTCAAATAGAGATATCATGGAGTCGGGGAAGATAGAGATGAAAAGGACAGAAAGAACAAACAACATGCACGTGATGTTCTCCAAGGGGCGGTCGGGGTTGCTGAAGAAGGCACAAGAGCTTTCCGTCTTCTGTGATGCGGAGATGGGCGTCATCATCTTCGGAGATGGGTGTCATCATCTTCTCTCTGTAGACTCTACAACTTCTCCAGGTCGAAGGTTTGCTCCGTTAACATGGCATCTTCCATCATGCTGCCATTGTTATAGTTCCGTGGTCTATTTTTATGTATCAAGGACATTATGTTTCAGGCTGTTTCCATTATTTGGGCGCACTATTCTCGAAGCCTTATTACATGGTTTAACCTAAAGTTTTTACCTTGACGTTTGCATCTGATACAAGAGCCATGAGTGGAAGCTGGATGCAGTAACCTTCATTAATTGTTTCCTCGGCTGCCTGGTGTCAGAACCATTATTTTGGCTTGTCGATTTTAATTAAAAATTTGAAAAACAACAACGACGAGTGTGAGGCCACGTCGATATTTCATGCATTCTAGGCGTTCCCTTGTTTCCATGACACGTTTCATCATGACTTTCCCATTGTTCCTTCGTCTGCCGATTGAAAGCTCAGAGGATCAGCATATTTCAGATCCACAAACCATCCAAAATGGAGAACGATAAGGGAGTCAGCCCAAGCACGGGCAATAATGATCGTAGTATTTATGTGGGAAGTTAAGTAAAGAAGGGCGTTCTAGATCAACATGCGGGAGGGTTTGCAGTTTGAAAAAGCTCTCATTGTTTCTCAGGTGAGGTGATGATCATGGCAGTTAATTAATTACATCATATTTAATGTTTTACTGGCCTATTTCAATGTTGTTAGATGGACGGGCAGGTGAAAAATTTGAGCTCCTAAGACCAGAAGGAATTGATGGACGCCGATCTTGTAGTGCATCGAATAGATGCTGTAGACTCAGCCGAAGCATAGAAAAAGAGGCATGAATATGAAGTTCTTAGCATCCGGAGTCCATAAATGTTAAGCATTTGGGTTTTCGTTTGTCTTTTAATGGTTCATGTTCAGTTTTCTGTATTGAGGGTTTTTTATCTGACTTGGTTTTCGTAGAAGCACAACATAGTGTGATTCTCTGTAACCAGTTGTTCGCCTCAGGCAGGTGGAGTCTATCATCTCATTCATGCGTGGGTGGGAAAGGAACATCTCTGGTTTTATCTCTGAGATCCTCGCTGCATGTCCACAACAGAACTCGCCTACGTCCCTTCAAGCGACCATTCAAGGATGTGTTCTTTTAGGAGCTCGAGTAAATAAGTTATGAGAAACTTGGTCGAAACAACTAGAATATCTGCATGCACTAATCGCTAAAACCCGCTCCATCGTTGGACGTCGAGGAGGAAATGGATAGATTAATCCACCAACAGCGGGAAAAGGCGGGACAGGGTGGATGGAATTTTTGATTTTTTTACTCAGGTTCGGCGCAGGCACCCCTTGTTCACCCACTTTATTGCATGTAAAACATTAGAAGAAAATAGATAATTCAATATCTCTTGTCTGACATTGAAACCACTGAGTAGCATATGGTGGCCCTCGTTGGCCCGACAACGTGTCTTCTTTCACCCCCCGAAAATATTTACAGCGTCAGGAGAAACCTCAAAGAGAAAGGCGTCTTCTTCGTCTTATGAAATTCTTATGGGAAAGTAAATTCCTCTTAAGAAGGATGGGGGGAGGTGGGCTTTGACAGACTTTATCACGCTACACCGATGTTTATTTTTCGATTGTAACTTGAACGGGTTGTAATGCTGCTGACGAGTAAGGATAAAGGTGCTCAAGGTCAAAGAAAAAAGTAATGGCTGCCATCCCGGCTTTCATGTAGGTCGGCCATTAGAAGGCTCTAGTGCACTCAGTGTTAAATATAATATAATATGGTTTGCTTGAGCCTATTTAGCTCAGCTAGTTTTCCTTTTCTATGGTACTCTTTTCTTCATATACCTAATATACTGAATATTATTTCTGCTCTGCTCTTTCTCTGTATTCTCTGCTTCTCACTTTGTCATGGTATCAGAGCTACAACAATAAGCCTCTTCACACAGCCTGGAGAGCAACCCGATCCTCAACAACACAGAGACTACACTGTGAACGAGAACATAGGATGCAAGATTCTTCACAAAGCCTGGAGAGAAATCCGTAGTCTGCCATCCACTCAAAAGATGCAGAAAGCACACACGAGGAAGCATAGCATAATACGCTCAAAATATTGAGGAGTCAGAGCTGCAGGAGGCAGAAACATTTGAAGAATTCAAAGAAATTCTTTCAAATTCGTGAAAGATTGCTACAGAAGGCAGAAACATCTAAAGATCTCGTGAAATTCTTTCAAATTCGTGATAGATTGCTGCAGAAGGCAGAAACATCTAAAGATCTCGTGAAATTCTTTCAAATTCGTGAAAGATTGTTGCAGATGGCAGAAACATCTAAAGATCTCGTGAAATTCTTTCAAATTAGTGAAAGATTGTTGCAGATGGCAGAAACATTCAAAGAATTCGTGAAATTGTTTCAAATTCATGAAAGATTCACGAATTTCCTTCCTCAGGAGAAACTCTTTGCATAAGTAGCAAATAACACGCTAAAGGAGCAAAGGACAACCAGACACAGCCGTAAGATCGGTCCTGCTAACAGATCTGAGGTGTTAATCGAGTTCAGAAAGGACGAGGAGTGCGCATGAAAGGCAAAAGATTTACAGCCGTCAGATCTGGGAGCAAAGATCAACATCCGTTGATCTCGAAGTAAGAGGCGACATTTTAAGTTTTTCGGCATTTCACGGACTGGGAAACATAAGAGGGAGAGTCTTTCGACTCCCAGAGACGTGAAACTACGGAAATGCACTAGCCGTTGAATTTCGACGTTTCAGAGTTTGGGACTTGGAGCAGTAAGGGGTCGTGAAGTCGCTGCCTCGCGAAGTCCCAATTCGCGAAATCCCAAAGGAATCCAGACTGTTGGATCTGGAGCAAAGTGGCCTGAGAGCTGCTGGGTCAAAGAAGTGCGCAGAAGAGATCTAGAGCCGTCCGATCTTGCGTGGATAGCCGATAGCCATCGGATCCAGGAGAAGCTGCACGAGGTTTAACCCTCGCATATGCAAAGGTGAGGACTCGAAAAAGTCCCGAAAACATCGTGACCGTTCACAAGGAGGACATGTGGCAGCGGTCGAGGTTTTGGGGAAATCCCTGAAAGGAGCATTTTGGCATTTCGGCTACCAGGAATGCAAAGGGTAAGAGTTCAAGACTCTTGACCCACGAAATCCCGAAAGGATCATGAGCCGTCCATTTTGGAGGACAGGTGTCGAAGACCTATATTTACCAGGAATTCGGGTACCGGAAGATCAAGGAGGCAGGAGTCGTGAGACAAGAAGTCTTGATTCCCAAAATCGTGAAAGAAGAAGTCGCGATTGAACGAGCAGGGGAGATTTCGGGATCTCGCACACCGGGAGTCCGAAGGACCCAGGATCGTTGCAGCCAAACTCCCAAAATCCCGAATCGCGAAGTTCCGAAGTCATTGAAAGAAATTAGTTTACGCGCAGGAAACAGGTAAATACAAAATTTTCTAACAATTTTTTTTCTGTTTTGTTAAACTCTTTAAAGATGGCCATGTCTAGCAATTTAGGACCAACTCAAGGTCTGATTATTCTTGGAAAGAATTATGATTTTTGGTCTCTTCGAATGAGATCCTTCTTGCAAGCACAAGAGTGCTGGGATCCAATGGATCTTGGATATGTGGAACTAGATCCAACAGACCTTTCCGCCATGACAAACCAACAGAGAACTGCTCAGGCAACACAGAGGAACAGAGAGAATACAGCCAAATTCTGGATTCAAAATTTAGTGGATGACTTGATTTTCTCAAAAATCACACGCGCTGGTACTTCAAAACAGGCATGGGACATCCTTAAATCAGCCTACCAAGGAAATGACAGGGTCAAAATAGTCAAACTATAGACCTTGAGGATGCAATTCGAGACTTTAAGAATGACAGAGTCTGAAAATGTGGATCAGTTTATGACCATAGTCATGGGAATCGTGAACCAGATCAGATTGGTTGGTGAAGCCATCCCTGATCAATGCATTGTTGAGAAAGTCCTCAGAAGTTTACCAAAGAAATTCGAAATGGTTGTTACAAAAATCCTTGAATCCAAGGATTTGTCACGTTTTATAATAGATGAACTAATTGGTTCCCTGGTGACACATGAGACCAGACTGAATCTCATAGATGAGTCAATCGCCAATGCCTTCAAAACTGAATTCTCCTTTAGCAGAGGGAAAGGCATAGGTCACCAAGGATGAGGGAGCATTATAAGTAACCAACAATCAAGTGGAGGTAACCGACAATAGAACCAGAATCAAAATTTCCAAGGTCACAAACAACAACACCAGAATCAAAATTTCCAACCTCAAAGAGGCAGAGGGAGAAGATCAAATGACAAATTAAGCATACAATGTTATTACTGCAAAAAGTATGGGAACTATGAATCTGAATGTAGGAAGAAGCAAGCATATTAGTTCTCAGGCAGAGCACATGTCTCAAATCATACGGGAGAAACCTCAGGAGTTATGTTTTTCTCATGTCACAAGACTGAAGAACAACCTAAAGATCTCTGGTTGCTGGACAGTGGATGCAACAATCACATGACAGGTAACAAAGATTTACTTTCATGCATTGATTCTTCAATCTCATCTGATATTACACTTGGAAATGATTCCTTAGTCAAAGTTCAAGGAAAAGGAACTGTACCTATTCTTACTAAACAAAATGTAAAGAAAGACATAAACAATGTCTATCATGTTCCAGATCTGAAACATAATCTACTAAGTGTAGGAAAACTCATTGAACATGGCCATAAGGTACTTTTTGAGGGAGCATCTTGCAGGATATACGATAAAATCCCCAACAGAAAATTGATTTCTAAAATCCACATGACTCAGAATAGGATGTTTCCCCTGACCCTCAGAACTGCAAATCTGATCGAAACATATGCACAAAGTGCATCCACCCCCAATGAAACTATGGTTTGGCATACAAGATTTGGACATCTACCATTTCAGAGTCTAAGTCTTCTACATAAGCACTCCATGGTCAAAGGTCTCCCGATCTTCAAAGAGAAAAATCCCCCATGTGAGTCTTGCATACTTGGAAAACATAAGAGAACTAGTTTTCCATAGTCCTCCACTCAAGCCAAACAACATCTCGAAATTATTCACACTGACCTATGTGGACCAATGCAAACAGAGTCCATAGGTGGTATCTTTTATTTTCTAACGTTTATTGATGACTTTAGCAGGAAAATCTGGATCTATTTTCTCAGACACAAGTCTGAAACTTTTGCAAAATTCAAAGAATTCAAAGCAGAAGCTAAAAAACAGAGTGGCAAATATATAAAATCTCTCAGGTCAGATGGAGGAGGAGAATACAACTCCAACGAATTTGCAAATTTCTGCAAATCACAAGGCATTATCATGCAAACTACAACTAGGTATACTCCATAAGAAAGTGGAGTGGATGAAAGGAAAAAACAAACAATAATGAACATGGAAAGAAGCCTACTTAAAGAGAAATGTTTGCCAAATACTTTTTGGGCTGAAGCAGTAGCATGCTCAACTTATCTCTTGAATAGATCTCCAACCACAAGTCTAAAGATGAAAGTCCCTCAAGAAGCATGGAGTGGGATAAAGCTAAATGTTGCCCATCTAAGGACATTCGGATGCATAGCATACACTCACATCCCTTCCAAATTAAGGAAGAAACTTGATGATAGAAGTGAGAAACACATCTTTACTGGATACAGTGAAACATCGAAAGCTTACAGGCTTTACAATCCAATCTCAAAGAAACTAATTCTCAGCAGAGATGTAAAATTTTTGGAAAATCAACTCTGGAACGAATTTGAAAATCAACAAATGGACAGTCAAAATCCATTGCTGCCCAGTTCTGAAAACACAGAAAATTTAGGACAGTCAATACCTCAACTTGCTCTTTCAAGATTGCAGGTACAAGGATAACCTGAAAATTCTTAGGATAACTCAACTTCAAGCAGAGACTCATCCTCTGAACTTCAAAATCAGAGAACTCAAAGTTTGAGAGAAATCCATCAGCAGTTGGATGACATTGAACAACACAATTTTTTTGCATTAATGTCATGTCAACCTACATCTTTTAAAGAAGTAGCTAAGAAGCCACATTGGGTTCAAGCCATGAACCAAGAGATTGACTCCAATGAGAAGAACAAGACATAGGATCTTGTTGATTTGCCCAGAAACAAGAAGAGTATTGGTGTCAAGTGGGTTTACAAAACTAAACTCAATGAAAAAGGGCAGATTGAAAAACACAAGGCAAGACTTGTTGCCAAATGATTCTCACAACAACCAGATACTGATTATGGTGAAACTTTTTCCCCAGTAGAAAGATTAGACACTGTAAGGACTCTATTGGCCATAGCAGCCCAACACAAATGACAAGTATACCAGATGGATGTCAAGTCATCTTGTCTGAATGGTTTCTTAGAAGAAGAAGTCTATGTCGATCAACCACCTGGATTTGAAGTCCAAGAGCAGCCAACCAAAGTATATCGGTTGAAGAAAGCCTTGTATGGCTTAAAGTAAGCTCCAAGAGTTTGGTACAATAGAATTGACACTTACTTGATCAAAAGTGGTTTCAGCAGAAGCCAAAATGAGCCAACTCTTTACACCAAAATAGATCAGCACGGTAAAATTTTGATTGTATGTTTATATGTTGATGACATGATATATACTGGAAATCTTGAGTTAACCAATTTTAAACATGCCATGCAATCTGAGTTTGAGATGACAGATCTTGGCATAATGAAATATTTTTTGGGGATTGAGGTTGATCAATCAACCAAAGGAATTTTTGTCTGTCAAAAAAAGTATGCAACAGACATCATCAAAAGATTCTGCATGGAAGAATGCAACCCAACAGAAACCCCTATACCCCTAGGCACAAAATTGAGCAAGAAAGATGAAGGCCCTACAGTAGACCCTACCCTGTACAAAAGTTTAGTCGGTAGTTTGTTGTATCTTACAACAACTAGGCCTGGTATTATGTATGCAACTAGCCTTGTTTTTAGATACATGGAATCCCCCAAAGATTCTCACTGGAAGATGGCGAAACGAATTCTGAGATATGTTGCAGGAAATCTCAATTTTGGCTTATGGTACACTAAATCCGATGATCATCATCTCTCTGGTTACACAGACAATGATTTTGCAGGCATCCTAGATGATAGGAAAAGCACCTCAAGACATGTTTTTCACCTGGGCACGAACCTGATTTCATGGGCATCAAAGAAGCAACCAATTGTATCAATATATTCTGCAGAGGCAGAGTATGTCGCTGCTACCTCAGCTTCTTGTCAAGCTGTGTGGATGAGAATAATATTGAAAGATATGTCACATACAGAAAATGATCCAACTCCTATATTCTGTGACAACACCTCAGCAATTGCTCTATCCAAAAATCATGTATTTCACAAGAAAAGAAAACACATTGACACTCGCTTTCACTTCATCCTTGAGCTAGTCAATAATGGTGATATTGCACTTCAATTCTATGGCTCTCGAGATCAGCTTGCAGATATCTTCACAAAGCCACTGGGACAATCCATTTTTGATTTTCAGAGACAACACTTGGGCATCATCAGTGCTGATGTTTGTAACTGTTGAGTTTAAGAGGGAGTGTTAAATATAATGTAACCTCAACAGTCTGACTCTGTCAGCTGTCCTGGCTAGCTGTACCATCATTTCTTGGTTTGCTTGAGCCTATTTAGCTCAACTAGTTTCCCTTTTCTATGGTACTCTTTTCTTCATATACCTAATATACTCAATACTATTTCTACTTTGCTCTTTCTCTGTATTCTCTGCTTCTCACTTTGTCACTCAGTACCCACAATGGAATTGAACTAGACTTGGGGATTCTTGAAAGCACATGTGGTCGATAGGGGTGCTAAATTCTATGTGTTTTTGCATTCAGATCCTTTCGATCTACTTCTGAAAAGCTAGCGTCCGGAGAGGACACTGATTACCAAGTTTGATATCCTGTTCCTTAAGCTTTGAGTTTTTACTTTCTTTCTCTTTCAATAAATTCGGCTTTAAAAACTGTTTCGTTCTTTTTTAAGCTTCATCGCTGACAATGTTCAATCAATTCGACTTTAAATGTTGTTTCATGTCCTTTTCAATATTTATAAATCTGGCTTTAAAACACAATTTTTAACTAGAAACAATGGATGTAGATGGAACTAGTACTTGCAAAGGCCGACACTTGATAATTTACAACATATATGGAGTTGATCAGAAAAAACCAATTTTTACTCTAATTCAACATTTTTTGCAGGCCTGAGAGGCTTGTAAGTCGGCATTGTTTGCAGGCTTTGGAGGCTTTCATTTTTTGCAGGCTTTGCAGGCTTTCATTTTTTGCTATGAAACATCTATGAAATTTGAGCTTAACCCGAATTCAACCGCATCAGATTAGTTTAACCCAACTGTAGATTCAGGTCATCTGAGGCCTAGCCACAATTGAGCCCTTAGATGACGTCAATCCACAATCCATTTAAAGATGGCCATCATAATCATAATCTGATAAATTCCATGTAAAGATGCATCGATGCTCTATTGAACGCTCATGGCATTAGTCCTTGTGGGAATAAATTGTATTATTCACCATTACACACAGATACATACTTATATATATATATATATATA